>CAWTZB010000012.1:0-19366 GCA_963919705.1 Alexandromys oeconomus | reverse complement strand
ATACAGAGTTTCCAGTCTGTTGTTGAATTAGGAGCGGCGGCAGGGCTGCGTCCCCGGCACCCGGCCGCCCGCATGGCTAGCTTATACCCAGAAATAATTACACGGAAACTGTATTCTTTCAAACACTGCCTGGCCCGGCTAGTTCCAGCTTCTTATTGGCTAGCTCTTACATATTGTTCTAACCCATTTCTAATATTCTGTGTAGCCCACGAGCTGGCTTACCAGGGAGGATCTTAACCTGCGTCTGTCTGGAGCGGGAGAATCATGGCGACTCACTCCACTAAGCCTCTCTTTCCCAGAATTCTGTTCTGTTTTCTCCACCCACCTAAGGGTGGGCCTATCAAGGGGCCTAGGCAGTTTCTTTATTAATAAGAAATCACTCCCACATCATTTCCCCTTTTTCTGTTTAAACAAAAAAGAAAGGCTTTAACTTTAACATAGTAAAATTACATATAACAAAACAGTTATCAAGCAAGAATTACAGTTACAATATTTATATCTATTTTATCTTTTATCATAACTAAAGAAAACTATAACTATCTATTCATTCTTCAACTCCATCAAAGACTCCAGAAGGATATAATACTACCTAAGTAAACAAGAAATAAGAAAACTCTAGAAATGACAGAGACATCTCGCTGCCTGGACAGTCACCCAAAGTTCCTCTATACCGTTGGGGCATCCATCTTTGGCCTACAGGCCCATGGTATCCAGAGACATTTCCATGAAGCAGGAAATTTTAAAGACAGTTCAGTCATTTTCTGCTGTGTCCTGCAGAATGTCTCACAGACTCTTTTATGAATCAGGAACCCCGAAAGACCATCTCACCTTTAGGCAAGTTCAGCAGTCCTCTCTCTGCGGGTTCTTTGTGTCCAGTTTATACATCAGTCCAGGCAAGAGCAGTTTCTTGCCCAAATGACTATCCAATTTTATAAGGATCCTCTTCGATGCCCATCTTCCTCTCAAAGTAGCTGGTGCTGCCAGGAGCAGACGTGTCTCATTGTCATGAAAAGTCCTAAGTTATTAAAATATTTTAAATGCCATATTCTGCAGCCTTTGAGAGATTTGAAGAATGCCTATCTAACTGAAATATATCTCTATATATCTAGAAAATCTAACATGACTACAAGCTTTACTATTATCAATGATTATCCATTAACAACCTATATTTCCTAATTATACATTACATTTTTAAATGAACTACACAATCACAATACCTTAATCAAGTTCAAAAATACATATACATATAACAAAATTGACCATAAAATCCATACCAATGCAAATTATTCATATCTATATCATATCCCCCTTTAAATGTAAAACAATGTTTATAAACAATATTTGGGAACATGGGCGTAGTTTTTTCTCTCCAAACTGCTTCCTGCTGAATAGGGGCGTCGTTAATCAGATCATTTAGGGTGTAACCTGTGTGCCAGGTTTATCTCAGTTGGCAGTTGAGTGAAGTAATTTTTTGAGGGTGTTCACAGCAACCTTTCAGGAGGGCGTGGTCTGTCATACCAAATCGGAATAGATGCAATCCACAGGGTCACATCCTCTGTGAAAACAAAAGAAGACCCTCTCCAAAGCATCATATCCTTAGACTCAAATTTTGAAGTCAAGATATCTTTAGAACATATGTGCAGGTTCAGCTTAGCAGCCCATATAATGAAATGTCTCTCTGTATTTAGCTCCTTCACAGTCAAAAATTTTAAAGAAAACACAATGTACATAATCCAGACTCTCTGTGAATTTTGTATTTTTACGTGGCTTATTTTTTTTATTTCTCTTAATCTATAACTATCTTTACTTCTGTACTCTGTCTCTTTAAAGACTTTATCCTTTTTCTTTTTAAGACATTAACTTTATTCTTTATATTCTTTTTCTTTTCTCTCCCAAGCCTACGTACATTCATCCAACAGTGTCTGAATCTGTTTTACTGTGAATCTGTAATTTTTTTTTACTATCCAGGAGCATTTCTTAAAATGTTAAGCACTTTTTAAAAACTTAAGTTGTACCATGTACAGGTAATACGGTACCGCCTGTGTCCTGCCCAGTCTAAACCTTAACTGCGCTGTTTTAAGGTAATTACGGTAGTTCCTGCCTGAGACCAGCACAGTTCAGCATAAGCTGAGCCAAGCTGCTCCTGCCTCAGAGCCATTTGGTGCTCCCCTGAGCCACACACAGTTCCAGGCACACAGCAAGTCCACATTGGACCGCAATCTGCAGTTTAATTCTGAGACTGAGTGTGCAGCATAGAAACTCTTTTCATCCAAGTTACAGCAAAATCTGACCGCAGAGCATTGCGCAGTCTGAAACGCGTTTCTGTGTGACGGCAGGAATCCGCCATGCTCTTCCGCCTGCCTAAGCCTGATTCTGCCTTCTGCGGAGGTGCAGGCGGGGAGCGCTGAGCCATGGGCAGGTCTCACAGCACTCTCCTCCGATCCCAAGCGGGAACACAAACATCCAGTCCCATAAAAGCCTTGAAATGCTTTAAAGCCAGAGTTTGCACTGGCGGCACAGTCCCAGGAAGCCGCGCTTTAAAATGAAGCAGCTTTTTTTCTGCTGCTGTTGCTGAATCAGGAAATCTTTCTACGGCACGCCACCAAGAAAGAGAAAAACTCTGCGTTAAACTCTGTTTTTCCTGTTTTAAATTAAGCTCTCCCAGGTTTTTAAGTGGATTTAGCCCCACGTTGGGCGCCATCTGTTGAATTAGGAGCGGCGGCAGGGCTGCGTCCCCGGCACCCGGCCGCCCGCATGGCTAGCTTATACCCAGAAATAATTACACGGAAACTGTATTCTTTCAAACACTGCCTGGCCCGGCTAGTTCCAGCTTCTTATTGGCTAGCTCTTACATATTGTTCTAAACCATTTCTAATATTCTGTGTAGCCCACGAGCTGGCTTAACAGGGAGGATCTTAACCTGCATCTGTCTGGAGCGGGAGAATCATGGCGACTCACTCCACTAAGCCTCTCTTTCCCAGAATTCTGTTCTGTTTTCTCCACCCACCTAAGGGTGGGCCTATCAAGGGGCCTAGGCAGTTTCTTTATTAATAAGAAATCACTCCCACATCATTCTGTTTTAATTTCTTGTTCTCTTACTTTATTATACACTTAGTTAGTTGTTTGTTTTTGTTTGTATTATGGTTTTTCTGGACAGGGCCTCTCTGTGTCACCCTGGCTGTTTTGGAACTCACTCACCACCAGGCTGGCCTGGAGTTCACAGAGATCCCCCTGGCTCTGTCTCCCAAGTGCTGGGATTAAAGGCACACACCACTGCCACCTGGCAAGAAATGTGGATTTACAGATAGGAAAAAACCAGCAGAACACAAAACAAAACCAACCAAACAAACAAACAAAAAAAAAAAAACAAAAAAAAAACAGGAGGTCATGGAGACCGTATGGCAGAGCACCAACAGATTCCCGAGTTTAGCCACTGGTGATCACTCAGACCTGTGTTCTCCACATTCTGGAGGCTGAGGCTGAGTGTTGGAGGGCTACAGAGTGAGTTCTAGGACAGCCAGGGCTACATAGAGAAATCCTGAGAAAAGAAGAAAGACAGACAGACAGACTTTCATTCAGTACCTAGGCTTCTTCTCATTCTACCCCTACCCCCAAGGCTTTGTTCTGTGTGCTGTGGCAATACCACAGTTTATGCACTGCTGAGGATAGAAGTTGTAGGGTCACCCTAGACAAACTCAGTTCCGGACCTACCACCACTGGATGCCTCATACCACACCCAGTAGTTTTTCTTTGCTTTTATTTACTTTTTAAATGCCATGTTAACTGATCGTTTTAATTTTTATTATTTTTAATTCTGTGTGTAGCTTCACTCACATAAGTACAGGGGCCCAGAGAGGCAGAGCCATTGGGTTTTCTAGAGTGGGTAGGCATAAAAGAGAAAGAAAGAAAGAAAGAAAGAAAGAAAGAAAGAAAGAAAGAAAGAAAGAAAGAAAGAAAGAGTAGGGATAAGCCCTCCCCTTGGGGGCGGGCTGCCCTCGGGCATATGTTTACTGATAAATGGGGCACGCAGACGCTGTGCATCCCTTCCTTCCTGCCTGCTCTGCTCGGGTACTCCGCTGGAACCTTGGTTTTGTGAGTCTGGTTTTGTCATTAAACTTGTTCAAATACCTATTATCATTGGTCATCCTTAATCAAACCGCCATATTTGGCGCCAACGTGGGGCCCATTTGCCTCCGCTGCTCATTAGCCCGCAGCCCACAGCAGGTCCTGGGCGGACGCGGTCAGCCACGCACGGCAGCCGACTCCCCCGCCCGCAGCCGCGCGGCCCCGGACACGATCGCGGCCCCGGACGGGATCGCCACAGCGCCTGCTTGCTCGCCCGCCTGCCCGCTCTAGGTCCGCAGGCAGCGCTTGGTTCCTAGCAACAACAACGCACCTCCCCAACACCGGTCCTAGGCTGCTGCAGTCCTGAGCTGCTCGCAGCCAGCGCTTTGTTCCTCTCGCAGCGCCAGAGGAGTTAACCCCTCCCTCTCTGCCTTGACGTTTGGAGCTGAACAAGGAAGCTTAAATATTTGCAGTTTTACAACACAAACCACCACATTTGGCCCCGAAGGGGTCACTTTGAATAAATTTCGGTCTTGAGATTTGTTTCAGATCAACTCTCCACGTGGATTCAAGTGGACTCTTTCGCCACTTCTGGCAGGAACCAGTCATTACAGGTAAAAAAAATTTTTTTTTTCCTTTTATAAATAAAATGTCTGACAATATCACCGTCCCCAACTTCAATAACCTTTTTGAGTGTACCATGTGGGAGATCCTACAAGAGGTGTCTAGCACCCCACATCTATGGATCCTTCTGGGATTAGTAGTTTTCCTTGGTATTAAGTGGTTTGACGACAAAAGTCTGATAGAGTCTTTAAGAGACGAATCCAGGATTCTTAAGGCAGAGGTTGAACATCTAAAAACTATTGGAGATGAATCCAGGATTCTTAAGGCAGAGGTTGAACATCTAAAAACTATTGGAGACGAATCCAAGATTCTTAAGGCAGAGGTTGAACATCTACAAACGATTAAGCATGACAATGATCTTCTCAAGAATCAGTTTAAAGTTCTGCAGGAAGAGAACAGAACTTTGTTTAACAAGACAATGGTGACTGAAAAAAATTTAGAAAAGGTTCAGGCTGATATTAAGGAGAAATTTATTACTATGGAAGAAGGAACAGCTGATTTAAATCCTAAATTTCATCAGTCACTTTCTGAAGGGACTGAAACATTATCTCAGAGAATTAAAACGGTTGAATGGGAAAATCAAGTTTTGTCTAAAGCTTATGACAGAGTGGTGGAAAGATTGTCAATACAAGAAGGCACGGTTTATGCCATAAAAATTATGTCCAAAGATGAGAACTTATCTCTAATGGACAAACTTCATACTTTAGAATCCTCAATGAAGGCTTTGGAACATAATTTTGGACAGGAGATACAGACATTGCAGAAGGCAATGGTGAATAGAATTGAAAAGATTGAGGAATTTCTAAATTCTGATTCTGATGAGGAAGAACAAACGGTAGAAAGGAAAATTTTAACTACATCTGTGGGTAAATCCCTCTGGGACAATTTCCACAAATCTCTATCTACACCTCTACCTGCCTTTCCAGTAATAACGACAGAGAAGGTGATTGGTTCCAAAAACCCTAGGATCATTAAGGAAGATACATGGGAGCCTGTCCGTATGAATGATCTCAAAGAAATTAAACAGGCTGTCACGGCTTTCGGGATGCACTCCTCTTTTGTTAAAGAGATGCTAAAATCTTGGGCCATGACTAGCAGAGCTACTCCTTTGGACTGGCTCCAGCTGAGCTCTGCAGTTCTTGAGAGTGGGACGCAATTAAAATGGAAATGCTTATTCAGGCAAGAGGCTAGACTTTTAGAACAGCAAGAAAAGGCAAAGGGAAGTGACATCTCCCTAGATAAAATTCTAGGTGAAGGACTCTTTTCCAACCCTCAGGAACAAGCTAATTTGGATGAAAACACACTCTCCATATGCACTACAGCAGCCTTAAGGGCTTGGGACAGGGTACAAGACCCAGGACAGAGAATGGAATCATTTGTCACAATTAAACAAGGTCAGAGAGAACCCTTTAGTGATTTTTTACAAAGACTTACTAAGGCTTGCAAATAGGGATACCTGACCCTGACACAAGACGTATAATGATTGAGTCTTTGGCTTATGAAAATGCAAATGTGGAATGCAAAAAGATTTTGGGGCCTTTAAGGTTCAGATCAGCACCCTTGGAAGAATGGGCCTTGCATACACTGGATGTTGATACATTTGATTATGGCACTGAAGCATGGGCAGAGGAAGCAATTTCCAATGGTAAAAGGAGACACCAGAATACCAAATGTTTTAATTGTGGCAAAATGGGTCATATGAAAAGGAATTGTAAACAATGGATCTTCAGAAATAATAATAATGCATCTTCTAGAAATAACAGAAATAGAAGGACTCAGCCTTCAGGTTTATGTAGAAGATGTGGAAAGGGCAGACATTGGACGAATGAATGCAGATCTACAAGAGATAGACAAGGCAACCTGATACAGACGGGAAACGTGAGAGGGGGGCCTCAAAGGCCCCCATGGCAAACATGGTTCAGTCATTTCCAGTTTCTGCAGAGAACGTGCCTCGTCAGGACAATTAGGAAACCTCATGCCTACTGTTACAAACGATAATGAGCAGAAAGATGAGTTACGTGTGTTTTGGCAAACTTCTATAAATGATCAAAGACCTAAGCTGAGAGTGTGTGTAAATGGCATTTTTATTACTGGCCTGCTGGACACAGGTGCTGATGTAAGTATCATTACCCCAGAATCTTGGCATCCGTATTGGCCTCTTCAGAATGTAAATGTTCAGTTCCTGGGAATTGGAGCCCTATCTCGAGTAAGACAGAGCACAAGATGGGTTGAATGTATAGGGCCTGAGGGACAAATAGGAAAATTAAGGCCATATGTAGCCAATATTGCAATGAATTTATGGGGTCGTGACCTATTACAACAATGGAATACCCAAATTAACATTCCTGCTACTTCTAGAGCCTATATTTCTGAGAATAATATTAAAAGATATTACAAACGGAGAAAACCGGCCATTTGGGCCGTACAAGAACAGACAATTGAAGCTCCTTCAGAGATACCAACAGCCTTGCCTCTAAAATGGTTGACTGAGAAACCAATATGGACAAAGCAATGGCCTCTAGCTGAGGAAAAGTTACAGGCTTTAGAACAGCTGGTACAAGAGCAATTAGATGCTGGACATATAGAAGAATCTACCAGTCCTTGGAATTCTCCTGTGTTTGTGGTTAAGAAAAAATCAGGTAAATGGAGAATGGTGACAGATCTCAGAGCTATCAACAAGGTTATTCAACCTATGGGTCCTCTGCAATCTGGAATCCCTTTGCCCTCTTTATTACCAAAAGGATGGCCTCTTATAGTTATTGATTTAAAGGATTGTTTTTTCACCATACCTTTACAAAAAGAAGATAGAGAAAAATTTGCCTTCACGGTGCCTACTTACAACAATTCTCAACCTTCCAAGAAGTACCACTGGGCCGTCCTCCCCCAGGGTATGTTAAATAGCCCCTCCTTGTGCCAATATTTTGTGAACCAACCATTGCAAATAATACGCAAGAAATTTCCTAAATCTATAATATACCACTACATGGACGACATCTTGTTATCCGATTCAAACATGGATACCTTGAACAGACTGTTTGAAGAAATACAGATACTTTTACCTAAATGGGGATTGCAAATTGCTCCTGAGAAGATACAGAAGGGAGATTCTGTTAATTATTTAGGTTATAAAATAGGTTTGCAAAAAATTAAGACACAAAAGGCACAAATTAGGAGAGATCGCCTACGGACTCTTAATGACTTTCAAAGACTGTTAGGAGACATTTCCAGTCTACGACCAGCTATTGGGATAACACCTGATCTAATAATTCATTTGAACAAAACCTTGGAAGGTGATAAAGATTTAAACAGTCCCAGAGAATTAACAGCTGAAGCAGAAAAGGAACTGACGATGATTGAGGAAAAATTACAACAGGCACATGTGGACAGGGTGAATCCAGAGCTCGTTTGTATTCTCGTCATATTACCATCAAAAATTTCTCCTACAGGAATTTTAATGCAGAGAGATGATATTATCTTGGAATGGATCTTTTTACCACATAAACCAAGTAAAAAACTGAAAACTTATGTAGAAAAAGTCTCTGAGTTTATTATAAAAGGCAAGCTGAGACTTCGTCAACTAGCAGGCATAGACCCAGCAGAAATTATAGTGCCTTTCACTGCTGATGAACTAAAGAAATTATGGGAAGATAATGAACCATGGCAAAGAGCTTGTGCTAGTTTTTTGGGAGATATTAATAACAATTATCCAAAAAGCAAGAGGCTTAACTTCATAAAGAGAACTTCTTGGATCCTTCCTCGAATCGTCCGTGATGCTCCAATAACTGGAGCCCGTACATTCTATACTGATGCCAATAAAACAGGGAAGGCAGGTTACAAATCGGAAGACTTGGGTAAGGTGGAACAAAGTCCTTATGATTCTGTCCAGAAGGCAGAATTATATGCCATTCTTATGGTGCTAAGGGATTTTAGAGAACCTATTAATATAGTTACTGATTCACAATATGCAGAAAGAGCTATTTTACATATTGAAACTGCTGAATTTATACCTGATGATACAGAACTAACCTCATTGTTTATCCAGGTTCAAGATTTGATCAGGAACAGGCTTTGCCCTATGTATATATAACACACATCCGATCCCATACGGGTCTGCCAGGTCCTCTAGCACAAGGTAATGCAGACATTGATCAGTTATTGATCGGTAGTGTGCTACAAGCCTCTGAATTTCATAAAAAAACATCATGTTAATAGCAAGGGTTTGAAGAAAGAGTTTTCTATTACATGGCAACAGGCTAAGGAGATTGTAAAGAAATGCCCTACTTGCTCTTTCTATAACCAAACGCCACTGCCAGCAGGGGCTAATCCAAAGAGCACCCATAGGAATGAAATCTGGCAGATGGATGTGTTCCACTTTGCAGAATTTGGCAAATTGAAGTATGTTCACCACACCATTGACACTTATTCAGGCTTTCAGTGGGCAACTGCTTTAAGTTCAGAAAAAGCTGATTCAAGACGGATAATGGTCCTGCTTATGCCTCTAGGAAAATGAAACGGTTTTTTGACTATTACAATATCAAGCATGTTACAGGTATACCATACAATCCTACAGGTCAAGCAGTCATAGAAAGATCAAATCGAACTATAAAAGATATGTTGAATAAACAGAAAGGGGTGGAAAACACCCCCAGAAATAGGTTACATAATGCTTTGTTAACCTTGAATTTTCTTAACGCTAATGAGAAGGGGACAACGGCTGCACAGGTGAGGAACAATTGTGGATACCGTCAAAACTAATAAACGTTCGGTATGAAGAAGAAAAGCCATTTGGAAAAGATAAATAACAATTCATTCACAAGGATGGCGAGCATACTGATGGTAAGGAATACAGATAGGTTGGGGGCAGGGTTCTTTTCTTATCTCCACAGGAAAATACTGATCTTCAAAGAATTTAAGGGACCCTGAATATTTAATTACTGATGGATGGATAATAGTTACGACCCACTAAGGATCAACTAACATTCTATACATACTGTAAGTATTGATTTTTTATATATTTATATATATATATATATGTTTTTTGTTTTGAACACTTCTTTATAAATATGTAGAGCTGGTTTTGGAGTTGGACTATGGCTCAGTCCCTCTTCAATTCCAAGCCTGTTGATAAGAGATATCTCAGAGGTTCTGTCTCAGATCAGGAGCCATGAAATGGGACAGAATGAGGATAATTATATACTTGATAAACTTTTTTTTTTGCTTTTCCTCGTATCTGTGTCTTTCTTTATATGTCAGTATATGTCCTTGCTGTTAGTGTTTAAATTTCCCATAACAAGCAACAAATTTTCCTACAGTAATTTTTGAAGTTTCCAGGATGAAGATGGGGCCCCACAACATCAACTCAACTGGTTTTTATGACGTCATGAATATATTTTTTTCTCTTTTCTACACGCTAATATGAGACCTGTTTTTTGGTACCAACTGCACAAGACAATTTCAAATGGTGCACATTTTTGACAACACTCTGGCCGGACCTTCTCAAAGCGCTCAGGGACTAGTTATAATTTTCTTAGGTCAAAGGTTAATTTGGGAATTTTACCATCATTTGCTTTCACAGGAGCCCCTAAGGAGAACATCGCCCCCATGTCAGCTTAAAGCAATCTTAGAGGACGGCGTCCCCTCTCCCAACAGAGTTTGCCCTCAGGGTTAGGGACATCTTTTAGTGGTTGGTTTGATGTTTTATGGAATTAGGGGTATGAAAAAAAAGGGGGGGATTAACTGGTTTGATGGGATGATTGGTATTTGTGAGTTACTGTTTTTAGAAAATTGTATTGGTACTGTTTCCTGTATATTGACATATTGAATATTGAATGTGAGTGTTCCTACCTCTATTTTTGTATAAGAGTATGCTTATATTGTATTGGTTACTGTTTTTAGAAAATTGTATTGGTACTGTTTCCTGTATATTGACATATTGAATATTGAATGTGAGTGTTCCTACCTCTATTTTTGTATAAGAGTATGCTTATATTGTATTGATACATCTACCATATCACAATGTACATTTCTACCTCTGATACTATTTATGTAATAACATTGTTTGCATTTGATATGTAATGACATTGTTTACAGTTGACGATCATTGTCTTCATGTATTGCACAGTTGTTTATTCTTTTAGTCTTCAAGTTAGATAGGTATTGAGAATTTTATGTTGGTCATGTTTATTTTTAGGTTAATAAGGTATTCTAGATACATAGAGATTATATTTAGTATAGATAGTATAATCTTCAGCCTCTTTAAAGAGCTGTAGAAAATGGCCTTTAAGCTAACCTAGAATTCTATGCTGAGACACAATTACTCCTGGTGACGCCACTCTACTCCCGAGAGAACGTTGAGCACCAAAGACACTCCACTGGGAGTTTGTCTTCTTGGCAGAATTGGCCTTTGGGTTAAGAAAAGCCCATACCTCATCTACTGACAAAGATATGAAACAGGATTGTCTTATCTTGCCAAGACAGGGTAGGATAATTCTAAGAAAATTCCTTGCATTTGATAATGGTATGTCAGTTATGCTAGGCCTTAGCCAAAGTTGGTTGACTCAACATTGCGAACGAGAATTTGGTTGATTGCCCAGGTAGTCTGTTGTCTCTGTCATTTATGGCACGTTTTGGATAGCTCTCATTTGTTAAGTAATATTTATTCCCTTCTCGGATCTTTGACGGAGTTGAAGATTATATAATTGTAATTACTCTCTACATTATTTAGACTCCTTGAGATAGAATGTCTGGCAAAACTTTCGTTCTCAATATTGTTTGTTATATCTATTATTTATTATTATTGTTTATAGTTGTATTTAGGTTAGTTCTGTCTTATTTAGACAAAAAGAGGGAGATGTAGGGATAAGCCCTCCCCTTGGGGGCGGGCTGCCCTCGGGCGTATGTTTACTGATAAATGGGGCACACAGACGCTGCGCGTCCCTTCCTTCCTGCCTGCTCTGCCCGGGTACTCCGCTGGAACCTTGGTTTCGTGAGTCTGGTTTTGTCATTAAACTTGTTCAAATACCTATTATCATTGGTCATCATTAATCAAACTGCCGCAAGAAAGAAAGGAAGAAAGAAAGAGAAGTAGAATTAAAAAAACAAATATAATTAATTTGGAATAAAACAAACAAACAAAAGAAAACAAACAAACAAAAAACAAAGTACAGCAGTACTGGAGACCTGAATGATGAGGGTGAGGGGAAACCCTGGGTTACATTTTTAGTGCTGCATAATTGGGGTGAGCTGCTCCATTCCTGTAATCCTAGCACTCAGAAGCTGTGAGGAGAACCCAACCTTTTCCATACTGATAACTGTAGTTATAAGCACCAACGTCAATGTGGACCTTGACGATAATGTTCTTGAGTTACCCTGTGCTCTCAGTGCAACGTTGTCTTTTTAGCCTCCTTCTGAATTTGTATTCTTCCTTTTAAAACTGAATTCAGTTATTTACATTAGCCAGAGACCTACTGTTGAATTTGGCACAGATCTCCAGCCAATCTGGGACGGAGGAAAACCCCCTGCCTTGTGTTCCTTCAGCTCACTGGGTCCAGACATTCATACTTCACTAGCCAATCAGAACCTCCCATGGACTCGACTGTCAGAAAGGAGGATTCTTAAGGGCTCCAGGCTCTAATCCTCTGCTGAGGGAGTAGGAAGTTGTCTGGTGTGCTAAACTGTGGGCTTCCCTGTGGGAGAGTGTGGGCAAGCTTGGCAACCACGCCATGGTGAGTGAGCAGCTGCTGTCCCCAGACTGGAAGGAGTAGGAAGAGTGGCCGGCCGTGGTGAATGAGTGGCCGCTTCCCCCAGAGTGGATAGAGTGGCCGGCTGGACTGCGGGAGCCGGTTTGATGGGTCCTTCCCCACCTGGGTGGTAATAAGTGGCCAGGCTCAGAATGGGGCATGCTTCTGCGTGGTCTGTCCCAGGGACTGGCCAGCAGCCTGTTTACCTTCACTCCATGGGCTGCATCTGTGCAGGGCATTGGGAGCGGGTCTGCGCTTAGGAAAAGTTTTGTTGACGTCAATGAAATGCCAGTGCCTGTGGTACTTGTATTGTAAAGTACAATTTACAATTTACAATACAATTGTAAAGGAGGCAGATTCGCCAAACTCGGAGAGCCCTGGTCCCTCTAGTATCTGATGGAGGTGGGCTTGTATCTTATCTGTTGCTTTCATTGGTTAATAATAAAGAAACTGCCTCGGCCCTCATAGGACAGAAAATTAGGTAGGTGGAGTAAACAGAAGAGAATTCTGGGAGAAAGAAGCTTAGAGGATTCGCCATGATTCTCCCGTTCCAGACAGACGCAGGTTAAGATCCTCCCTGGTAAGCCAGCTCATGGGCTACACAGAATATTAGAAATGGGTTAGAACAATATGTAAGAGCTAGCCAATAAGAAGCTAGAACTAGCTGGGCCAGGCAGTGTTTGAAAGAATACAGTTTCCGTGTAATTATTTCGGGGCATAAGCTAGCCATGCGGGCGGCCGGGTGCCAGGGACGCAGCCCTGCCGCTCCTATTTCAACAGATGGCGCCCAGACGTGATGGGCTAAATCCACTTAAAAACCTGAGAGGGCTTAAAAAGGAAAGAGAGAGAATTTAAGACAGCTTTTTGCTGTTTCTGGGTTGCGTGCCGCAAAGAAATTGTCTTGACTCAGCAGCAGGAAAAAACTGGCTGTTTTAAAATGCAGGCTTTCTGGGCTGTGCCGCCATTGCGATCTCTGTCTGGCTCCTGCGGGAGACAGAGCTTTTGAATGGAGCATTTGGAGTAAAGTGCTACGGCTTGCTTGATGGCAATGTGGACTGCTGTGTGCCTGGAACTGTGTGTGGCTCAGGGACACCAAATGGCTCTGAGGCAAGACTGGCTCAGCTCCGCCATGCTGAACTGAGCTGGTCTCAAACAGGAACTACCGTAATTACTGTGATAACAGCTCAGTTAAGGTTTATCTGGGCAAGACAAAGGCAGTACCGTATTAACTGTACATGGTGCAACTTAAGTTTTTAAGAAGTGCTTAACATTTTAAGAAATGCTCCTGGATAGTGAAAAAATTACAGATTCACAGTAAAACAGATTCAGACATAAAAGACCTTTATGGATCACATTGTTGGATGAATGTACGTAGGCTTGGGAGAGAGAAGAAAAAGAATATAAAGAATAAAGTTAATGTCTTAAAAAGAAAAAGGGTAAAGTCTTTAAAGAGTCAGAGTACAGAAGTACAGATAGTTATAGATTAAGAGAAATAAAGAAAAATAAGCCACGTAAAAATGGAAAATTCACAGAGAGTCTGGATTATGTACATTGTGTTTTCTTTAAAATTTTTGACTGTGAAGGAGCTAAGTACAGAGAGACATTTCATTATATGGGCTGCTAAGCTGAACCTGCACATATGTTCTAAAGGTATCTTGACTTCAGAATTTGGATCTAAGGTTATGATGCTTTGGAAAAGTCCTTCTTTTGTTTTCACAGAGGATGTGACCCTGTGGATTTCTTCTATCCCAATTTGGTATGATAGACCACGCCCTCCTGAAAGGTTGCTGTGAACACCCTCCAAAAATTACTTCACTCAACTGCCAACTGAGATGGCCTTGGCACACAGGTTATACCATGAAAGACCTAATTAACGACGCCCCCATTCAGCAGGAAGCAGTTTGGAGAGAAAAAACTATGCCCATGTTCCCAAATATTGTTTATAAATGTTCTTTTACAGTTAAAGGGGGATATGATATACATATGAATAATTTGCATTGGTATGGATTTTAAAGTCAATTTTGTTACATGTATATGTATTTTTGAACTTGATTAAGGTATTGTGATTGTGTAGTTCATTTAAAAATGTAAGGTATAATTAGGAAATATAGGTTGTTAATGGATAATCATCGCTAATAGTTAAGCTTGTAGTCATGTTAATTAGATTTTCTAGATATATAGAGATATATTTCAGTTAGATAGGCATCCTTCATATCTTTCAAAGACTGCAGAATATGGCATTTTAAGTGTTTTAATAACGTAGGGCTGTTCATGACAATGAGACACGTCTGCTCCTAGCAGCACCAATCTACTTCAAGAAGAAGATGGGCATCGAAGAGGATCCTTATGGAATTGGATAGTCATTTGGGCAAGAAACTGTTCTTGCCTGGACTGTTGCATAAACTGGACACAGAGAACCCTCAGAGAGAGGACTACTGAACTTGCCTAAAGGTGAGATGGTCTTTCGGGGTTCCTGATTCATAAAAGAATTCACGAGACATTCTGCAGGACACAGCAGAAAGTGACTGAACTGTCTTTGAATTTTCCTGCTTCATGGAAATGTCTCTGGATACCATGGGCCTGTAGGCCGAAGATGGATGCCCCAACGGTACAGAGGAACTTTGGGTGACTGTCCAGGCAGCGAGATGTCTCTGTCATTTCTAGAGTTTTGGACTTCCTGTTTACTTAGGTATTATTACATCCTTCTGGAGTCTTTGATGGAATTGAAGAATGAATAGATAGTTATAGTTTTCCTTAGTTATAAGAGATAAAATAGATATAAATATTGTAACTGTAATTCTTGCTTGATAACTGTTGTATGTAATTTTACTATGTTAAAGTTAAAGCCTTTCTTTTTGGTTTAAACAGAAAAAGGGGAAATGATGGAGGTGGGCTTGTATCTTATCTGTTGCTTTCATTGGTTAATAATAAAGAAACTGCCTCGGCCCTCATAGGACAGAAAATTAGGTAGGTGGAGTAAACAGAAGAGAATTCTGGGAGAAAGAAGCTTAGAGGATTCGCCATGATTCTCCCGCTCCAGACAGACGCAGGTTAAGATCCTCCCTGGTAAGCCAGCTCATGGGCTACACAGAATATTAGAAATGGGTTAGAACAATATGTAAGAGCTAGCCAATAAGAAGCTAGAACTAGCTGGGCCAGGCAGTGTTTGAAAGAATACAGTTTCCGTGTAATTATTTCGGGGCATAAGCTAGCCATGCGGGCGGCCGGGTGCCAGGGACGCAGCCCTGCCGCTCCTATTTCAACAAGTATCTTCCAGAAGTTCTACATTTTTTAACATTTAGGTTTAGGATCTGTCTGGAGTTAATTCTATGGAACTTGTAAACAGTGTCTCCTGTGTAGAGTAGCACTCCACTGCTAAACTGTGATGTGGAACAGTAGAATTGATGGTAATAAAATTAATGGTATGGAATTCAACAATTCTTAGGAGCCAGTAAGTCAAAACTAGAAGTAAATTAAGGGAGTGCTGCATCCCAAATACCCCAAAGTAGTAGCTAACCATGTCTGTTAGAGTTTGGTATGATAAGATGTGTTTGTTCACCAGAATTAGCTGGCCATTAAGAAATGATTCCCATAACAACAAGATAAACCGGATTTACAACCAGCTAAAAAGCCCACCTCTCCATCAAAGGCTTCTAACATGGTGCTTAAAGGGCCATTGAACAGTCACAACCAACATTAAGTCCCATGTGCCATGAAGATATATTAATTCTAGAAGAGCTGCGATTCCAAATGTTTTCTTGAAAAGTGGTTTTGAGTCAGTTTCCTATGTAGATTGAGGTGGACTTGAACCCATTCTGGAACCCTTTAAATTCTTGGTCTGTAGCACCACAGAGTTCTAAAATTACCAGTTTGAGTCACATAGTGGACTGTTCATTGCAGTAACAGGGAAAGGATTTGCATGTGGAGCATGGCTTCTCCCTTCAGACCTGAAGAGGAGGTACGGTGTACTGTGTACACCACAAGGGGAAACAGACTAGGTGATAGCTAGGTAGCTCACAGACTGCAGTTTAAGGCAGTGAGCTAAAGAGGTCTCCATTATAAGGGTCTGATAGGGCAGGGTGAGTGACTTTCTATGTAATTTAATTCTTTGTATTAATTGCTTCCATGTTCATGAAGACAGACAAAATTGGTAGGTGTACAATTTAGGGGGATAGCTTGCTTGAACTACTGAGTATTCACTTTTCAGTTAGGGAACTCTTCTACGCAGATGTGTGCAGTCCTGGTTGACACAGATAAGTCAGCTCAGAGGTTGAGACTCAGGTCATTGGTGTGTCAGTTTACAACAGGAAGAAGCTGACAGTTCCATACAGGACAAAGTTGTATAATGTCTTACTAATAGCATTTTCTCTACCAAAGAAGTGCTTAGTCTTTTTCAAAGTCAGTATAGGTACGTGCACTTCTCATTATTTTATTATTTTAAAAAGTCAATTATTACTATCATTGTTAAAATTTCATTTTCTTTAATGCATTACTGCTCTAATTTCTGTTTCCCAGTGTTTCCTGGTCATTAAGAATTTTATTCCATTTTTTCCGTTAGTGCTATCTATTTATTTATTTGTATCACTTTAGAGCAGTGGCTCTTAACATGGGGGGACTAAGGCTCCCTTTGAGGGATCAAATGACCTATCAAATGAGTTACTTAAGACTATTGAAAAGCATAGATATTTATATTACAATTCATAACAGTAGCAAAATTACAGTTATAAAGTAACAGTGAAAATAATTTTATAGTTGGGGTGTGGTCACCACAACATGAGGAACTATCTTAAAGGGCCAAAGCATTCAGAAGGTTGAGAACAACTGGTTTAGATCATTGTCTCCTATATCTCAGGTTTGCCTTACACTTATTGAGAATTTCTTTGAACATTTAATCCTTCCTCTACTGCACAGGACTGGAAAGACAGTCCTGCATCTCCTTCCAGTCTGGGCCTTGACTGGTCTGTACAAAGGAAATATAGACCAATGAGTGAGTGTCCTCCAACTTCTCTGGCTTTTTGGGGAAGGTTAACAAATGAAAAGAGACATGTGTAAGAATTGAGTTCACTGACAAACTATAAAGCAGGTATAGTTATAGCACAGAAAGGGAGAGGCAAGAAGGAAGGTGAAAGTTTTCCTGCTTTTAAAATAGTTGATATTAGCTGTAGTGATCGTTCTTTCTTTCTTTCTTTCCTTCTTTCTTCTTTCTTTCTTTCTTTCTTTCTTTCTTTCTTTCTTTTTTTTTGTTTTTGTTTTTCAAGACAGGGTTTCTCTGTGGTTTTGGAGCCTGTCCTGGAACTAGCTCTTGTAGACCAGGCTGGTCTCGAACTCACTGTAGTGATATTTTATTTGTATTTCAATAAATAGATAAAGCTTGTCTGAAGATCAGAAAGTGAAACAGCCCCACTGGCCTACCTTACAGACTAGGCAGTGGTAACACACACCTTTAATCCCAGTAGCCACACTAGTTGCCACAGAAACAGGTTGGTGCATGCCTTTAATCCCAGTGGTGCACACCTTTCATCCCAGAACTAGAGAGGAATATAAAATGGGAGGAAATAGATCCCACACAGTCTCATTCTGAGATTCATGGAGACAGGATTTCCATTTTGAACTGAAGTAGAGGTAAGAGCCAGTAGCTGCCTATTTTACTTTTCTGACCTTCAGGTTGAGCCCCAATTTCTGTCTCTGGGTTTTTATTAACCATACAACAATTAGCAATGAGCAGTGAGGTAATCAATTTTAAATGATCAATAAAAGTCCTGACTGGCCATTTCTCAGGTTCACAGAACAGACAAGCAAGAATCTGGATAAAGAACTGAACTTTTGTGAAAACGAATAACTGTAGTTACGCTAGTTCAATCAAAATAGAACTGGATAAAATGGTGTGCATTGCCTAACATGACTGTTTTTTCCCAGTTTAAGATGTATAACCCTGAGAAATGGTGTGAGTGTTACTTGATGTGCTTTAATACAAATCCATTGTCTCTGGAGCACGTGGCTGTAAAGCCCGATTCAACTTTTTATCGTAATTTTTGGGATTATAGTTACATCATTTCTACTACTTTTCCTGTATCCAAGCCTTCCCATGGGCACTTCATTGTTTTCTAATCCATGGCGTCCTTTTGTTTAACAACAGGTACTGTTTGGATGTGACTTGTGTTTGGCTGTAGGACCTCCCAGCTATGAAGCAAAGGGTTGGCTGGTCTGGACATTGAGTGTGTAATTAGATGTGGACACAAAGGACCCCATGTCTTAGAAAAGGAACAGGATGTACTCTGGGAGAATGGAAGATTCTACTAAGCTACACATTTCCCAGACTAGGTCCCTGTGTGACTTCGGGTAGAAGGGAAGAGCTGTGATGGCATGTGCTGTCTGAGGCATTTGATTCCTGTTCACCCAGTGTGGTAAATGCTTAATGTCTGTAGCCCCAGTTGGGTAGTCCTAACTCTGGGAAGGCTGAGCAATCAGGAGCACCAGTGGGAGGTAGCTTGAAGGTTCTTTCCAGGATTCTCCTTTATAAGATTCAACTGTTCTGCTGTAGAGAACCTTAAGAAAAACCACAATCCATGCCATGGTGAGTATGGGGGCCTTTGACCCCAGATCAGGACCACTGACCCCAGAGCAAGTCTGCTGAGCTATTAGAGCTGCTGGGAATGGGATGAACCATGGGCCAGACTGTGGTTGTCTTGGTTTATATGTTGATCTAGGCAGTGACCCTGGACTTATGAGCCTTGCTGAGTGTAAATTATGTGAGTAGTGGGAGGCTCTGTTGTCCTGGCATGAGAGGCTAAGATGCTGGTAATATCACTGTCCAATGTGCATATCCAGGCACTGATTTTGGAGCGCAGTGGGAAGACAGATGGGAAAGTCGGAGGTCTGGTTTCTACAAATCTTGAACATTGCAGTTGTCTTATAAATGTTACAGATAGTTTAGAAAG
>CAWTZB010000011.1:0-105680 GCA_963919705.1 Alexandromys oeconomus | reverse complement strand
TTAAGAAGTCAATTAATGGTTGTCATATTTTAGATTTCATTTTCTTCAAAGGTATAACTGCTATAATCTTTGTATTTTCTAATGTTTCCCAGGTTTTGAATTTCATTTTATTTTTAAGAGCTGTTTATTTCTTCTTCTTTTTATTTATATCAGATTAGAGCAGTGATTCTCAACCTAGTGGGTCATGTTGGTGGATCAAATGAACCTATCACAGGACAGG
The DNA here is from genome assembly GCA_963919705.1 of Alexandromys oeconomus. Classification (NCBI taxonomy): domain Eukaryota; kingdom Metazoa; phylum Chordata; class Mammalia; order Rodentia; family Cricetidae; genus Alexandromys; species Alexandromys oeconomus. Next base: position 105,460 of record CAWTZB010000011.1, on the reverse strand, counting down.
CCTAAGACCATCAAAAAGTACAGATATTTATATTATAATGCATAACGGCAAAATATAGTTATGAAGTAGTAGTGAAAATCGTTTTATATGTGGGGAGATCACTGCATCATGAGTAACTGTATTAAAGAGTCACAGCACTAGGAAGGTTGAGAAAACTGGTTTAGATCAATGTCTCCTATAGCTCAGGATTGCATCATACTATGTAACTGAGAATTGCTGTGAACACCTAATCCTGCCTCTGCTACATAGTGCTGCAAAAACAGTCCAGCAACTCCTACCATGCTGGATCTTGACTGGTATGTGTGAAGGAGAAATAGATCAGTGAATGAGTATCCTTCAATTTATCTAGATTTTATTGTGAATTCACAAGTGAAGTGGGACCTGTGTAATAACTGAGTTCACTGACCAATTTTAAAGCCAGCGTAGTCACATCAGAAAAAGGGATGGGAAAGAAGGAGTGTAAAAGCTTTCCTGCTGTGACAATAGTTGACATTAGCAGTGAGTAGTGAGGTAATCAATTTTAAATGTTCTATAAATGTGCTGACTTGCCATTCCGTGGGTCCACAGACCATGCAAACAGGAATTTATATATAGAGCTTAACTTATCATTAAACCAAATTACTGTAGTTACAGTAGTTCAAGTAAAATAGAAGAGCTGCATAAAATGGTGTGCCCCTGTCTACCATAATTTATTTTCCAGGTTTAAGATGTATACTCTGAGAGAAATGATGTGAGTAGTACTTGGTGTGCTCTAATACAAATCCCTGGTCTCTGGAGCACATGACCATAAAATCTGTTTCAACTTTTTAACAAAATTTTTCAGGAGTATAAATACATTATTTCCACTATCTCTTTCTTGCCTCTAAGCCCTCCCATAGACCCTTTGTTGTGTTCTAATTCTCATGGCTACTTTTTGTTAACAACAATTACTGTTTTTGACCTGTGCTTGTTTGCAAGACCTCCCAGCTATGTAGTTAGGGGTTGGCTACTCTGGACCTTGAGTGTGTAATGGAAAGTGTACACATAGGACCATGTGCCTTGGAGAAGGAACAGGAAGTGCTCTGGGAAAATGGAAGATTTTACTAAACCACAAAATTTCCAGATTAGGATCTTGTCTGACCATAGTGTGGAAGGACAAACCTGGAGGATTTTTGCTTTCTAAGACATTTGATTTCTGCCCACCCAGTAGGGTAAATGCCAATGTCTTGAAGCCCAGCTGGGTGGGCCTAGCTAATGAGGGACTCTGGTTGGCAATTAGGAGCCCCAGCAGGAGATAGTTTACAGGTTCTTTCCAGTATTGTATCCACATTCTCTTTTCTGTTCCCAAGCCCTACCACAATCCCTCAGTGTCTTCTAATTCATGGCCCACTTTTCTTTAAAGCAGTTGTAAATGTGACCTGTGTTTGGCTGCAAGATTTCCCAGGTATGAGGCGATGGGTTGACTGCAGTGCACATTGAGTGTGTAATAGGGATGTGCACACAAAGGACCCTGTGCTTTGTATGAGGAACAGGATATGCTCTTTGAAAGTGGAGGATTATCTACTAAAATACTAACTTTCTATCTAGGGCCCTGTCCACTGGGCTGGAAGGACAGAACAGGAAGTACTGTGCTATCTGAGTCATTTGATCTTTGATCACCCAGTAGTCAAGCTGACATTATTCTAAGGCCAAGTTGGATGGCCCTAGCCAAAGAGGGGTTCTGGAAAGTCTTAGCAATCAGGAACAATAGTGGCAGGTAGCTTGCAGATTCTTTTCAGGATTCTTTTCTACTTTTATTGTAGTGAGTTTTTTTTAAACTATACTATTTTGTTTTTTAATGATTTATTTATTTTTATTGTGCATACAAAATTCTGTCTCCATGTATGCCTGCATGTCAAAAGAGGGCACCAGATCTCATTACAGACGGTTGTGAGCCACCATGTGGTTGCTGGAAATTGAACTCAGGACCTCTGGAAAAGCAGTCAGTGCTCTTAGCCACTGAGACATCTCTCCAGCCCTAGGAATACCACAAGCTATGCCATGGTGAGTGTAGGGTGTTCAGAGAAGGTCTGTTGAACTGTCATATCTGCTGGGATTTGGATGGACCATGAGCCAGGCTGTGGTTTTGTTGCCCTATGTAATGACCTGGGCAGTGGTCTTTGTCATCTGTGCCTCCCTGTATATGGATTTCCTGGGAAGAGTGACACTCTGCAGCCCTGGCATGATAGAATATTATACTTGTAATATCACTGTCCAGTGTCCACACAGAGTCATGCTTTTGGTGTGCAGTGGGAAGACAGATTTGAAAACTGATAGTCTTATTTCTAGAAGTTCTGAATATTACATTCTACTTTCAAGTTTGTCTTATAAATGTTTTAAATAATTTAAAAGCTGGTAGAACTATTGTGATGTTGATTGTCTTTTAGCAATACATGATTAGAATGGTTCTAACTTGTCTGCTACCACTAGCCACAATGATGTCATTCAGTGATATTTAGTTTCAGGTGACAAAAAGAGTTTCTGAGCTGCAGAGGTTTCTTAGGTGTATATGGTATTGGGCAGATAGATAGGGCAGAATCTATATCTTGTGCTATAATCCATGTGACAGGAAACAGAAATTTTTCTATATTGCTTTGGTATTGGGCATCAGTGGGGCTGGGTTTACCTGAAAACACAACAAGACCCAAGGGGCTGCAGAGCAGGAGGTCATCTCTTTTTACAGAGAGGGTTCTAGAGCATGGGGCCTCTCTGTTTGGAAGAGATACCAGTAGCTGTAGGGTCAGAAACAACAGTTTAATAGTCACTTTGAGGTAATTTTGTGAATGTTGTGAAATCTTTATTTATTTAATTTCTCTACACATAAGTAGCTGGCTAACATGGTCACATGTTTTCTGACTAAGTCTCCTTTGATCTTTTGATTAATAATGATATTTTCCTGCCTATTTTCTTGTCTTTTCTCTCTATGCTCTTTATTCTTTCTCAAATATTGTACACATTCCTGATTGTTGTAGCTTTGTGGTAATTTTTTCTCCCGAGACAGGGTTTCTCTGTAGCTTTGGAGCCTGTCCTGGAACTTGCTCTGTAGACCATCTGACTTTGAACTCATAGAGATCCACATTTCTCTGCTTCCTGAGTGCTGAGATTAAAGTGTGCATCACCACAACCCAGCAAGAAGTCATATTATGTCAATCTGTGTACTATTTTTTCATAATCCCACTGATTACTCTGGGTGTTTCCACTACGCATATAGCTTTGTAATCAGTTTTCCTGTTATAAATTGTTGGGCATTATCATTGTAATGTATTCATTTATGATGCAAATTTACGATACACACCGCTGCATCATGCTTCCAAGTGTTGTTTATTTACTTCTTTATTTATTTTGGTTTTGTTGCTGTTATTGTTAATCTGAGAGACTTTTGGTTTATTTGATAAAAGGCATTATGGATGTTGTCAGATGGCTTATCTCATATTCATTTTGGAGATGACCTATGTTCAGATACCTAACTCAAGTTGTTAGGCTCATAACTCTACGATTTCAGATCCAATGCCATCTGAACGCTTCTTTTTGTATGTCACCTGCATACATATGGAAGATATTCTAACTCATGTACAATTATATACAAAAAATAACAATAAACTTGTTTTCAAAAGTACTTTTGACTTATAAAGCAATTATAGTAAAACAAGTTGCTTTAGGTGTACACTGATTATTTAAAAAATCTGTTATCTTGCATTTTGTTTAAAAATGTTTTCATTTCCTCACTCTGATTGCAGACTTACAGGCAATTATCAATCATGGGAAACAAATGGTGTCTAAGTGACCCTAGGAGACATCCTATTCTTTACTATAAGATAATGAGATCCTTTTAGTGGTCAAAACCATTTTCTACGAACTTAAGACATGAGAAGGTTTCAAGTGAATCTCTCCAATTTTGGTGGAACATCCCTCTTCACCCAAGACATTTTCTGTTATTGTTAAATGAGAGAGAACTGAAGTATATAGGATGAGTGCTGGTCAGTGATTTCTTAGAGTTTGAATTTGGTTAAAATCTTGTAGTTTTTATTTAAAGGAGCATAATATGTCTTTGTGTCTTTGTCATCTATGTTATTGATTTTATTAATTGTTATTTAAGAATATTGTTCATTTTTCTGTAAAATAATGGCCTCACTAACTTTGTATTAAAAAATTTCTCATGTTATTAGTTCCTTGAGTTTTTATTGGTTTGGGAAGTTTCTGTGGAGAGACAGTTTTAGTTTCTTTCTTCTTTATCTTGTATGTTTGCCATTTTCCATTCTCTAGCATATCTATCTTCATGTTTGTGTTTTTGCTGGTCAAGTGACTGATGTTATTAGTACATTGCCTTTAGATCTTTAAAATATTTTTGTATACTATTGTCTTTTTCTCTTAATTAGCCTCAGCTATCAGCATGCCATAGCTTAGAGTAATCTGAGAAAACACCAATTGAGGGTATTCCTAGATCAGAATGTCTGATTAAGTTGTCTGAGAGAGATTGTGTTGGTTTTGATTGATATGGGAAGGTTTTTCCACTGTGTTGGCAATGTCTCTGAGCAAGAAGCTCTGGGATAGATAGGAGAGCTAGCTAAGCACAAGAAAGTGACAAAACAAGAGAGAAAGCTAGAAAATAATGGTTCCACATGTTTTGCCTTTAGCTATTATTATTAGCTTGAGTATCTGTTTTAAGCTCCCATAAGTAAGAATTGTGAAATAGGGTTAACAACCAAATAAACTTACTCATTACCTGAGTTGCTTTTGATTAGATAATTTAATAGCGGCAACAGAACAGAAATTTGGAACAAAAATGGGACTCAAGTGCTGCAAAGGACCTGGGAATGTTGACTGTTATAAGAATGCTAAAGATATCAGAAAACTGGACAAAAAGTCTAATCAGCTGTTCTTTTGGGACCTAGAAGATGGAAATGTTGAGAGTAATGGCAGAGAGTGGAGATCAAAGACATACAATTTATTGTGGGCTGTAATCTTTGCAGGGAACCATGGAGTTGGCCTGACCTAACTTCCTTGAGAGACCTGTGTCATAGGTTTTTCAGGTTAAAGTCCATGGTTCCTGGGTAACAATATACCTCCCAGTTCCTGGTAGACTGTTTCATTCCCTCAGACAGTGAAACATTCAGGCTGATTTGTGCTTCTTTGTATGAACCCTTAGTAGTCAAGGAATCATGAAAGTTTAACAGGACAATTCAATTTAAACATTAATCTTGTGTACACTGTATAGCTTGCAAATTTTATTATATCCTGGTGTATATAGAGGCTGCTTGTTCATTTCACAGATGCCCAGACCTGCAATAATTATAAAAAAAAATTATTTTAATTACAGGACTGCTTAGCCAATAGCTTATGCTTTTTTATTAAGTAACTCTTACATCTAAAATTAACCTATTTCTATTAATCGTTGTGTCATCACATGACTGTGGCCTACCAGTAAGGTGCCATCCAGCATCTTTCTCCTTCAGCAGATACATGGCATCTCCCTGACTCTGCCTTCTTTTCTCCTTTATCTCTACTTGTTTTATTCTGTGAAGCCATAAGCCCAAAGTAGCTTCTTTATTAACTAATGGTAATAAAACATCTTTATAGCATACAGGGGGAATCCCACATCACCTCCTATTTTCTGTCTAAATAAAAAGGAAGGTTTCAATTTTGACATAGCAAGATTACATATAATGAAACCATTATCCAGCAAGAATTAGACTTACAATATATAGTCCCTTTACACTTGGCAAGTTAAGGAAAATACTATATCACCTATTCCATCTTTTTGAGTCTCAGGTTTTATGTCTAATCTATTTTTTTTTATAATTATAAAACCGTCTCTTTATTCAACTCCATCAAAGACGCCAGAAGGATATACTACTACCTAAGTAAACAGGAAGTACATTGTAAGCAACTTCCAAAACTCTAAAATTGACAAAGACATCTTGTTGCCTGGACAGTCACCCAAAGTTCTTCTGTAACATTGGGGCATCCATCTCCAGCCTATAGGCCCATAGTGTCTGGCAGACTTTTCCACGAAGCAGGAAATTTCAAAGACAGTTCTGCCTATATTGGCAGTTTGTTAGTCATCTTTTTTTGTGGGTCCTGCAGAATGTCTGGCAGACTCTTGCATGGAGCAGGAACTTTGGATGACTTTCTCACCTTCTTTAGGCAACTTTAGCAGTCATTTTTCTGTGGGTCCTGAATGTCTAGTTTATAAAACATACCATGAAGCAATTCCAGCAGAAGTTTCTTGCCCAAATGGCTAGTCACATTGAAGGCAAATTCCATAATGAGTTTCTTTAATTCCCGTCAACCTCCCTGAAATAATAGGTGCTGCCAGAGGCAGACGTGGCTCACTGTCATGAAAAGTCCTAAGTTTTGAAAACATTTTAAATGCCATATTCTGTATGTCTTTGAAAGATTTAAAGAATACCTATCCATCTGAAATATATCTCTGTACTTCTACAGAGCCTAACATGACTAAAAGTTTAACTGTTATAAAACACTATCTATTAATTTGTATTTCTTTTTATGTATTTATTTATTTTATTGAAAAAATTTCTGCCTCCTCCCCAACTACCATTTTCTTACCCCTCTTCCCCTCCTCTTCCCTCCCTCTCCAGTCCAAAGAACAGTCAGGGTTCCCTGCCCTGTGGGAAGTCCAAGGTCCTCCCCTCTCCATACAGGTCTAGGAAGGTGAGCATCCAAACAGGCTAGGCTCCCACACAGCCAGTTCATGCAGTAGGATCAAAACCCAGTGCCATTGTCCTTGGCTTCTCATCAGCCCTCATTGTCTGTCATGTTCAGAGAGTCCGGTTTTATCCCATGCTTATTCAGTCCCAGTCCAGCTGGCCTTGGTGAGCTCCCAATAGATCAGCCCCACTGTCACAGTGCGTGGGTGCCCCCCTTGTCCTGACTCCTTACTCATGTTCTTCCTCCTTCTGTTCCTCATTTGGACTTTGGGAGGTCAGTCCAGCTCCAATGTGGGTCTCTGTCTCTATCTCCATCCATTGCCAGATGACGGTTCTATGGTTATATGCAAGATATTCATCAGTATGGCTATAGGATAGGGCCATTTCAGGTTCCCTCGCCTCAGTTGCCCAAGGAACAAACTGGGGACATCTCCCTGGACATCGGGGAACCCCCCTAGAGTCAAGTCTCTTGTCAACCCTTAATTAGGCTCCCTTAATTAGGATATATACTTCCCTGCTCCCATATCCACCCTTCCTTTATCCCAACCATCCCATTCCCCCAAGCTCCCCCCATCCTCCCCTTCTGACTTTTCTCTCCCCATTTCCCTTTACCCCCATCCCACTCCACCCCCAAGTTCCCAATTTTTGCCCGGCAATCTTGTCTACTTCTGATACCCAGGAGGATGACTATATGTTTTTCTTTGGGTTCACCTTCTTATTTAGCTTCTCTAGGATCACAAATTATGCGCTCAATGTTCTTTATTTATGGCTAAAAACCAATTATGTGTGAGTACATCCCATGTTCATTGTTTTCGGTCTGGGTTACCTCACTCAGGATAGTGTTTTCTATTTCGATCCATTTGCATGCAAAATTCAAGATGTCATTGTTTTTTACCACTGAGTAGTAATCTAATATGTATATATTCCACAATTTCTTTATTCATTCTTCCATTGAAGGGCATCTAGGTTGTTTCCAGGTTCTGGCTATTACAAATAATGCTGCTATGAACATAGTTGAACAAATGTTTTGTAATATGATAGGGCATCTCTTGGGTATATTCCCAAGAGTGGTATTGCTGGGTCCTGGGTTAGGTTGATCCTGAATTTCCTGAGAAATCGCCACACTGATTTCCAAAGTGGTTGCACAAGTTTGCATTCCCACCAGCAATGGATGAGTGTACCTTCTACTCCACAACCTCTCCAGCAAAGGCTATCATTGGTGCTTTTGATTTTAGCCATTCTGACAGGTATAAGATGTCATCTCAGAGTTGTTTTGATTTGCATTTCCCTGATGGCTAAGGAGGTTGAGCATGACCTTAAGTGCCTTTTGGCCATTTGAATTTCTTCTTTTGAATATTCTCTGTTCAGTTCAGTGCCCCATTTTAAAGTCTAGTTTCTTGAGTTCTTTATATATTTTGGAGATCAGACCTTTGTCTGTTGCAGGTTTGGTGATGATCTTCTCCCTGTCAGTAGATTGCCTTTTTGTCTTAGTGACAGTGTCCTTTGCTTTACAGAAGCTTCTCAGTTTCAGGGGGTCCCATTTATTCAATGTCGCCCATAATCTCTGTGCTGCTGGTGTTATACGTAGGAAGTGCCCATATGTTGTAGAGTACTTCCCACTTTCTCTTCTATCAGGTTCAGTGTGTTCAGATTGATATTGAGGTCTTTGATCCATTTGGACTTGAGTTTTGTGCATGATGACAGATATGGATCTATTTTCATTCTTCTACAGGTTGACATCCAGTTATGCCAGCACCATTTGTTGAAGATGCTTTCTTTCTTCCATTGTGTACTTTTAGCTCCTTTATTGAAAATCAGGTGTTCATAGGATTGAGGGTTAAAATCCAGTCTTCTATTCGATTTCATTGGTCGACTTCTCTGTTTTTATGCCAATACCAAGCTGTTTTCAATACTGTAGCTCTGTAATAGAGTTTGAAGTCAGGGATGGTAATACCTCCAGAAGTTCCTTTATTGTATAAGATTGTTTTGGCTATCCTGGATTTTTTGTTTTTCCATATAAAGTTGATTATTGTCCTCTCAAGATCTGTGAAGAATTTTGATGGGACCTTGATGGGGATTGCATTGAATCTATGAATTGCCATTGGAGGAATTGCCATTTTTACTATGTTGATCCTCCCAATCCAAGAGCAAGGGAGATCCTTCCATTTTCTGGTATCCTCTTCAATTTTCTTCTTCAAAGACTGAAAGTTCTTGTCAAATAGATCCTTCACTTCCTTGGTTAGAGTTACCCCAAGATATTTTATGCTATTTGTGGCTATCGTGAAAGGTGATGCTTCTCTGATTTCCCTCTCTGCTTCCTTATCCTTTGTGTATAGGAGGGCAACTGATTTTTTGGAGTTGATTTTGTATCCTGCCACATTACTAAAGGTGTTTATCAGCTGTAGGAGTTCTTTGGAGGACTTTTTGGGGTCGCTTACGTACACTATCATATCATCTGCAAATAACAAAAGTTTAACTTCTTCCTTTCCAATTCGAATCTCCTTGATCCCCTTATGTTGTCTTACTGCTATTGCTAGAACTTCAAACACTATATAGAAGAGGCATGGAGAGAGTGGACAGCCTTGCTGTGTTCCTGATTTTAGTGGGATGATTTGAGTTTCTCCCCGTTTAATTTGATGTTAGCTGTCGGCTTGCTGTAAATACCTTTTATTATATTTAGGTATGACCTTTGTATCCCTAATCTCTCCAAAACATTTATCATAAAGGGATGTTAAATTTTGTCAAATGCTTTTTCAGCATCTAATGAAATGATCATATGGTTTTTTTTTTCAGTTTATTTATATGATGGATTACATTGATAGATTTTCGTACGTTGAACCAGCCCTGCATCTCTGGGATGAAGCCTACTTGATCATAATGGATAATTTTTCTAATGTGTTCTTGGATTCGGTTTGCCAGTATTTTGTTGAGGATTTTTGCGTCGATGTTCATGAGTGAGATTGGCCTGTACTTCTCTTTCCTGGTAGAGTCTTTATGTGGTTTTGGTATCAGAGTAACTGTAGTTTCATAAAAGGAATTTGGTAATGACTCTTCTGTTTCTATATTGTGAAATACCTTAAGGAGTATAGGTATTAGGTCTTCTTGGAATTTCTGGTAGAATTCCGCATTGAAACCATCTGGTCATTGATTCTTTGGAGTGTTTTCTGTGGTTCTATTTTGTTGATTTCAGCCCTCAGTTTGATTATTTCCAGTCTTCTACTCCTCGTAGGTGAGTCTGTTTCTTTTTTTCTAGAGCTTTCAGGTGGGCAGTTAAGTCTCCAATGTGTGCATTCTCCATTTTCTATAAGTGGGTACTTAGTGCTATGGACTTTCCTCTTAGCGCTGCTTTCATAGTGTCCCATAGGTTTGAGTATTTTGAGTATTTTCATTGAATTCAAGAAAGACTTTAATTTCTTTCTTTATTTCTTCCTTGATACAGGTGTGGTTTAGTAGTTGACTGTTCAGTTTCCATGAGTTTGCTTTCTGCGGGTAGCATTGTTGTTGAATTCTAACTTTAATCCATGGTGATCTGATAAGACATAGGTGCTTACTAATATTTTTTTGTAACTGTGGAAATTTGCTTTATTACCCAGTATGTGGTCAATTTTTGAGAGGGTTCCATGAGCTGCAGAGAAGAAGGTATATTCTTTCCTATTTGAGTGGAATGTTCTATAGACCTCTAAGTCCATTTGATCCATTACCTCCATTAATTCTCTTATTTTTCTGTTAGATTTCTGTCTGATTGACCTGTCCATTGGTGAGAGAGGAGTGTTGAAGTCTCCTACATTAGTGAGTGTGGTGTGATGTCTGCCTTAAGTTTTAGTAATATTTCTTTTACAAAAGTGGGTGCTTTTATACTAGGGGCGTAGATATTCAGGATTGAGACTTTATCCTGATGAAATGTTCCTGTTATGAGTATTAAATGTCCCTCTCTATTGTAATAGGAGCAGCGGGGCTGCGTCTGCAGCACCCCGGCCTCCTGGCTAGCTTAGGCCCAAAATAACAACACAACTGTATTCATTTAAATACTGCTTGGCCCATTTCTATCTAGCCTCTTCTAGGCTAATTCTCACATATTAATTTAGCCCAATCATCTGTGTAGCACCAGTCTTACCGGGAAGATTCTAGCCTACGTCCACCCTGGGTCGGAGCTTCATCGCATGTGTCTGGGAGAGCAGAGCATAGCCTCTGCTCCAGAGAGCAGAGCTGAGTCTGAGCTCACTTCCTCTTCCTCCCAGCATTCTGTTCTGTCTACTCCTCCCACCTATGTTTTAACCTATCAGGGCCAAGCAGTTTCTTTATTGCTTAACCAATAAAATCAACAGATTGATATATGACACTTCCACATCACTTCCCCCTTTTTCTGTTTAAACAAAAAAAAGAAGGCTTTAACTTTAACATAGCAAAATTACATATAACAAAACAGTTACCAAGGAAGAATTACAGTTATGATATTTATATCTATTTTATCTTTTATCATAACGATGGAAAACTATAACTATCTGTCTCTTCTTCAACTCCATCAAAGACTCCAGAAGAATATACTATTACCTAATTAAGCAAGAAATAAGCAACTTTCAAAACTCTAGAAATGACTGAGACAACTCACTGCCTGGACAGTCACCCAAAGTTCCTCTGTACCGTTGGGGCATCCATCTTCAGCCTATGGGCCCATGGTATCCAGCAGACATTTCCATGAAGCAGGAAAATTCAAAGTCAGTTCAGTCACTATCTGTTATGTCCTACTCCTTCATGAATCAGGAACCCTGAAAGGTCATCTGACCTTTCGACAAGTTCAGTAGTCCTCTCTCTGTGGGTTCTCTGTGTCCAGTTTATGCAATAATCCAGACAAGAGCAGTTGCTTGCCCAAATGGCTATCAAACTCCATTAAGGATCCTTTTCGATGCCCATCTGCCTCTTGAAGTAGATTGGTTCTGCCAAGAGCAGAGTGTCTCATTGTCATGAAAAGTCCTAAGTTATTAAAACATTTAAAATGCCATATTCTATAATCTTTGAACGATATAAAGAATGCCTATCTAAAATATATCTATGTACATCTAGAAAATCTTAACTAACATGACTACAAACTTGACTATTATAGATGATTATCTATTAACAACCTATATACATTACATTTTTAAATGAACTACACAATCACAATACCTTAATCAAGATCAGAAACAAATGTACATATAACAAAATTGACCTAAATTTAAGGTCAATTTAAATTTAAAATTTAAATTTAAAATCACTAAAGCAAAATCTATACTAATGCAAATTATTCATACATATATCATATCCCTCTTATAAACCATAGTTGGGAACGTGGGTGCAGTTTTTTCTCTCCAAACTGCTTCCTTCTGAATGGGGACATCATTAATTAGGTCTTTCATGGTGTAACCTGTGTGCCAGGGTCATCTCAGTTAGCAGTTGAGTGAAGTAATTTTTTTTGAGCATGTTCACAGCAACCTTTCAGGAGGGCGTCGTCTTTCATACCATATCGGAATAGAAGAAATTAATAGGGTCTCATGCTCTGTGAAAACAAAATAAGAAACTCCTTTCCAAAGCATCATGTCCTTAGATCCAAATTTCAAAGTCAAGGCATTTTCAAAATATCTATGTTGGATTATTTCAGCAGCATTTATAAACAAATATCTTTTAGCAGCTGTTGCTCCTTCCTCAACATTCAAACAATTCAAAGAGAGCACAATAGCATACAGTATCAAGATTCTCTGTGTATTTTCCATCTTTGTGCGCTTTATTTTAACCTCTATTTTGTTTATTTTTACTTTTATTTTTTGCTTTTTGAGACAGGTTCTCTGCGTTTATTTTCTCTGTGCTATCGCCAGTGTCTGAGATTCTTTCTTCTATCTCTTGTATTCTGTTGGTAATACTTGTCTCTGTAGTTCCTGTTTGTTTACCCAGATTTTCCATCTCCACCCTTCCCTTGGTTTGTGTTTTCTTCATTACCTCCATTTCATTCTTCAAGTCTTGAACTGTTTCCCTTACCTGTTTGATTGCTTTTTCTTGTTTCTCTTGTTTTTCTTGGGTATCTTTGAGAGGTTTATTCCTTTCCTCTACCTTTTTCTTTGTCCATCTCTATTTTTTATGGCAGTTTTTCACCTCCTGTTTAAGGTCCTCTATTATTTCCATATAGTTCCATTTAAAGTCGATTTCTTCTATTTCTTCGGGAGTAGGGTGTTCAATTCTTCTTGTTTTGGGATCCCTGGATTCTGGTGATGTTGTGTTGCCTTTCAGGTAGTTTCAGGAATTCTTTCATTGGCACTTGCCCATCACTTCCTTCAAATGGAGCCAGGAGAGGCCTGGTGTCTTGGTCTAGTCTTTGATGTGACTGATTCTCTGGGTGGATCTCCTCAGTGTAGAAGCAGGAATTGTTCCTGTCTGTATGGAACTCCTCAGCACCATCCAGATGGAACTCCTCAGCACTGAAACAGGGATGCGTGGTAGCCCAAGGACCTGCGGACAAAAGGGTTAGGTGGGGAACAAGGCGGGGTCGAGTCAAACACAGGAGACCCTGCAGCACAAGCTGAAGGTGCCCATGCTTCCTTGCTGGGGACCTTCAGGCCTGCCTGGTAGGCAGGCACTCACTCTGCTGGGTGGGTAGCCTTGGTGCAGGAGCAGGAAATTGTTCCTGATCTAAGGACCTTGCAGACAACAGGGAGGCTTGGGGGGTCTAATTTGTATTTCTTAACTATACACTGCATCTTTAAATGAGCTGCACAAATATAATACCTTAAACAAGAACACACCCACACATGCACACACACACAATTGACCTTAAATTTTTATCATTAGGCCAAAATCTATAGAAATACAATGTATTATTTCTGTATCATGGCTCCTTTAAATGTAAACAAATGTTTATAAGCAATATTTGGGAATTTGGTAGTAGTTCTCTCCATACTGCTTCCTACTTTTTGTTTGTAGGGATCTCTGCATGGGCTTGCATCAGCCCCTGGAAGAAGCCTCTTTAATAACAAGTAGGCTAAACAGCAATCTATGATAATAGCAGAAAATAGTTATGAATCATTTCATTGATATTTTTTTCTTGGTCAACTGTATTTGGTTCTCCCCCTGTTCTGAGCCATTCAAGTTCTGGTTCCTGGCCATCTAGGCAGTGTCAGTTATGGACTTCCTCTCACAGTATGAGTTTCAAGTTAGACCAGTCATTTATTGGCCACTAAGAAAGCTCTAAGCTACCAGTGTCCCAGCATATCTTGCAGATAGTACAAGTGTGGGTTGAATGTTTTGTGGCTGGCTTGGTGTCACTGTTCCACTGGGAACCTTATGTGGTTACAGAAGATGGCTAGTTCAGCCTCCTCTTGAGTACTAGGAGTACTCACTAGGGTTACCTTTATAGGTTCCAGAAAGTTTTTGCTACACTGTCTCCACATCCCCTGTTAAAAGCTCCCCTATTCCAGTTATCTCTCCCTGTCTTCTCCCCATCTGTCTTTTCTTCACTCACCTGATTTTTCCTGTTCCCATCCCCACCTGCCTCCACTGCACCCATAAAATCTGTTTTACCAACAAGATGCATTCATCTCCTGTAGAGCTGTTCTTGTTACTTAGCCTCTCTGTGTCTATGGATTGTACTGTGATTAACTGTGATTACTGTGATTATACTTTACTTAACTGGTAATATCCACCTATAAGTAAATACATACCATGTTTTTCTATGTGATTCTGTGTTTCCTCACCTAGGATATTAAAGAACTGAATAAACTAGACAACAACAAACCAAATAATCCAATTATAATGGGGAACACCTCTAAACAGAATTCTCAGTAAAGGAATCCAAAGTGACTGAGAAACACCTGAAGACATGTTCAACATCCTTAGCCATTAGGGAAATGAATATCAAAACTACTTTGAGATTTCATCTTACAAGGCTTAGAACTATCCATAACACAAGTGACAGCTAATGCTGGCAAGGACATATAGCAAGGGGATTCATTGCTGTTGCAAGTGCAAACTTGTACAGCCAATGTAGAAATTAATATGCAGTCCTCAGGAAATTGGGAGTCAATCTACCTCAAGACCAATGTATACCACTCTTGAACATATACCCAAAAGATACTACCACAAGGACATTTGCTCAACTGTGTTCATAGTGGCTTTGTTCATAAAAGCAAAAGCCATAAACTGCTATATCTGGGAGAGATTGTGTTGATTGATGATTGATGTGTGATGGCTCCTCCACTGTGGGTGGCAATATCTCTAAGAAAGTGGGCTTGGGATACAAAAGACACCAATCTGACTAGGCAAGAGAGAAATCCAGGAAACACTCCTTGTCCATGTATTTTTGCCTTCAACTATTAGCTTGCTTTTCTATCCTAAGCTCCCAAAATGATGAAGCCAAATTACCCCCACTCATTGTCTGAGCTGCTTTTCATTAAAAGATTTAATTGGAGCAACATAAATGCAAGTTAGAACAAAAAATGGAAAACCAAAAGTAATATTGTTGCTAGACAGAACCTGGGAATGATGTCTCTTGGAAGAGTATAGAAGATATCCAAACTTTAGGTGGCAAAAAAAATAGAAAGTAGTACACAGAATTAATTAGCTGTTCTTGTAGGATCAGAAAGATGGAAATGTTAAGAGAAATGACAGAAAGTGGAGATTGAAATCAAAGAATTTCAGTTGAAATTGATTAAGCTAGAGGTTATTTGTGTGATATTTTGGCTCCAAAATATTTCTTTTTCTGCCTCTGACCTGGAAATTTAGTAAAGCAGAATTTAAAAATATGAGCTAATTTCTTAAATGGAATATTGAATGTAGTGGATGGTTATTACTGATGATTCATTCAAGACTACAGTGAAAAAAAAACACCAAGTGGGGCAGAAATAAATGAAAATGAAAAGGCAGTTTCTTATGGCAGCCAATTACTGGAACAGGCAGGGATTTTCAAGGATTTTATCACCATTATAGAGAAGGCCCTTGCTATAGAATGGAAGCCCAGCAAGTTACTCCAAGGGTAAGACTCCATTCACATAAGCATTCAACTTATGGAAGGAGTAAGCAAAGTGATTCTTAACCGTAACCCTAAACGCATTTTTCTTCATTGGTTACCATGAACCTATAGTGACCCAGGTCAGGATGTAATTGATTGAATGAAAACCTCCCATATAGGAAGATGTATTTGAACATGTCCCTCTTCTTGGCAACTTTCATTTGATTGCTTGTGAATCCAGTAGGAGGAGGAGCCTTTCTGGATGAAATTCCTCATTGGACATGTGATATGAGTTTCTATAGCCTCAACCTATTCCCTGTTCTTTGTGCCTGCTGTGTTGTGGTTGAAACTAATTAGTCAGCTTTCTTCTTTTGCTGTCATGACTTCCCTACCATTATAAAATCTATCACTAAATCACATAAGATTCAGCAAAATTAAGTGCTTTATTTGATGCTAAGACAGTTTGGTAGCTTACAGTTTTCATTTTTGTTTGTTTATTTCTTAATACAAGATTTGTCTGTGTAGCCCTAGATGTCCTGAAAGTTGCTCTGTATACCAGGCTGGCTTCAAACTCAGAGATCCCCTGACCCAGATTCCCAAGTACTGGGATTAAAAGTGGGCCATGATTTTTGTTTTTATATTGTTGTATGATGGCTTTGTTCCTATCAAGCATATGCTGTTGTACTGAACTTCACCCATATCTTGAATTTTAAAATTTGACAGAGGGTATCATTATGTTTCCCAGGATGGCATGTATTCATGACATTGATACTGGTTGTGCTTTCTGAGTCATTGGATTGCAGGTGCATCACCTTCCTTCCTGTTTTGTTTTGTTTGAATTTTTATTTTAATATGAGTATTTACTTGTACATGGATATGTACCATGTGAGTGCCTGATCCTTACATTGATTAAAAGACGGAACTAGGAACCCTGAACTTGGAATAATGAATAGTTGTGATCCCCCATGTAATTCCTTGAGTCAGACCAGGAGTACTCTTTACTGTTGAAGCATCTTTCCTGCTCAGTGTTGATTATTTGTTATCAACATATATATTTGATGTTTTCATTTGTCCATTTATAACGTTTTAAACATCCAGTGCCTTTTAGTAAAATCTTATTTATGTTGCAGTTTAAATTGAGACACTTCAGTTTTCTCATAGATGAATAAAGAGCTGGAGTAAATAGATAACTCTTTTCAGGAACTACAGCAAAATCATCTGAGTTCTTTCTATCTTTTATGTTTGTTTGACTGACTTTTAAATGGAAACAGATCCTTAATATATATTTATGGCTGTCCTAGAAGTGATTGCATGGACTAGGCCATGCAACTCAGAGGCAGATAGATATATGCCTCTGCCTTCTGAGTGCAAGGATTAAAGGCATGATTCAATACACCCAGCTTGCCTATCTTATTTTTCTTTTTTTGTAGTTAGAAATTAATCATCCATACAATTTCTCTCATGTGTACTCTGTACTGTTGATCTGTTTACTTATCTTTTATTGTTTGTTAATAGGCATTTCAAAGGGTTCATAAATTACAGAGGTGAATCTTCCATTCAGTTTGTTTCTAAAGTGACTTGGTAATTAAATTATATTGATTTCATAGAATAAGTATGGGGAGCACTAAAGTTATATGACTATACTGTCAAAGAAGTATACATTTGCAGTGTTGTCAAAGTCATGCTTTCTGTTGTACAAATGTATGGAATATTTTAGAATGCAGTGACCTATGATGATGTACATATCGACTTCACATGGGAAGAATGGACTTTGCTGGATCCTTCCCAGAGGAGTCTCTACAAAGATGTGATGTTGGAAACCTACAGAAACCTTACTAGTATAGGTAAGACTGAATTATATTTCATGTTTTAAAATAAGGGGACAATTGTTCATTGGTAACTGGTGCTCTTTTGTAATATGATTGAGCAAGAAGAAGAATGAGATGAATAAATCAGGCATGGTTGTAAGGTTCACTGCAAATGGTAACTAATTTTTTTTACACCTTTCAATATATAACATACATTTTCTGGCATTATATTTTAGGATACAGTTGGGAAGACCATAATATTGAAGAACATTGTCAAAGTTCTAGAAGACATGAAAGGTAATTTTCATGTGTAAGCTGATAGAATTGTATCTCTGAAGAATTTGTAATGCATCCTATAAGCTTTAAACAAAAGCAACAGTGTAAATACTAAAGTGCATTGATGATTTTTAAATTCTCACAAAATCATATACCTTAATTTCAGATAAGTGAACTGCATTTGCAAGCCATTCTTTTAAGAAGGAAGACAAGGAAACAATGTCTTAACCTATATTAAAATTTGAATCATAATATGATGAGAGTTATATTTTAGAATTATCAATTCATATATTTCATACTGTTCATATTATAATATATATATATATATATATATATATATATATATATATATATATATATAGAAAAGGTGATAAGTATCTCTCTAAAACTCTATTATACTAATAGTCCATAGAAAAGGTAGTTCAACTCATATACTTGTGACTGTGCAAAGTTTAGTGACGGGGCAGTTAAAGTCAACAGTCAAGGGGCAGCTGTTATGGAGAGGCCTTAATCCAGATACCACAAGTCTATGAACATAAAGTCAAACTGTGTGAACTCAATGTGGAAACCTTATTTGTTATTATTCTTTTACTAGGTATATCATATGTTACTTTGGATACAAGCCACATGAGCATAGGGATGTGAAAATATATAACATACCTTTTTCTCAGAACAGTTAGAAGATATGTAGCAGTCCCCATGTTGAATATACCTGTTTAATTTGTTGGACAAGTATATAAGTAATTGGTTTTCTAGCCTCATTGTTAATATATCAGCAAGCTCACATTTCAGAAAAGCATCATGAGTACTAGGACTGTGTAAGTACTTCTGTTTGTCATAGTTCACTTACCAAATGTAGTATCACTCACAATATACGAAACTTTATGAATGCAACAAGGGTGGTGAAGCTCTGAGATTTTTCAGTTCTCTTCATATATGTAAAAATTCTCATATAGAAAAAAGATTATGTAAATGTGAACCATGTAATTAAGGCTGTTATCTATTGTCTTCAAAGATGCAAAACAAGCCTTAATGAAGGGAAACAACAAGATTGTAAACATGGTGATAAAACCTTAAGATATAATTTCTCTTTATAATTGGACCAAATTGTAAAATTAATTCATACAGATAAAAATATTCAACAATGGATGTGCTAATTCTTTCACATTTACCACTATCATTACAGGCATGAAAAAAGTCAAACTAGAGAGAAAACTTCTGTATATAGTCAATGTGTTAAAGCCTTCACATGTGACAGTCATCTACACAGGCTTGAAAGAACACATACTAGATTGAAACCCTATGAATATAATGAATGTGGTAAAGCCTTTTTACATCACAGTCCTCTTCAGATACATAAAAGAATACATACTGGAGAGAAGGCCTGTGAGTGTAATCAGTGTTGTAAAGTCTTTGCACATCACAGTCTTCGAAAAGTACGTATAAGAATACATACTGGAGAGAAACCCTATGAATGTAATCAGTGTGAAAAAGCCTTTGCACGTCAGAGTCATCTCCGAATACATGAAAGAAGACATACTGGAAAGAAGCCCTATGAATGTAATCAGTGTGGAAAAGCCTTTGCATGTCACAGTAGTCTCCAAATACATGAAAGAAGCCATACTGGAGAGAAGCCCTATGAATGTAATCAGTGTGGAAAAGCCTATGCACATCACAGTAGTCTCCAAATACATAAAAGAGCACATACTGGAGAGAATCCCTATGAATGTAATCAGTGTGGAAAAGCCTATGCACGTCACAGTAGTCTCCAAATACATGAAAGAAGCCATACTGGAGAGAAGCCCTATGAATGTAATCAGTGTGGAAAAGCCTTTGCACGTCAGAGTCATCTCCATAGACATGAAAGAAGCCATACTGGAGAGAAGCCCTATGAATGTAATCAGTGTGGAAAAGCCTTTGCATGTCACAGTAATCTCCGAACACATGAAAGAAGCCATACTGGAGAGAAGCCCTATGAATGTAATCAGTGTGGAAAAGCCTTTGCATGGAATAGTTATCTACAAATACATGAAAGAAGCCATACTGGAGAGAAGCCCTATGAATGTAATCAGTGTGGAAAAGCCTATGCACATCACAGTAGTCTCCAAATACATAAAAGAGCACATACTGGAGAGAAGCCCTATGAATGTAATCAGTGTGGAAAAGCCTTTGCCTGTCAGAGAAGTCTCCAAATACATGAAAAAAGCCATACTGGAGAGAAGCCCTATGAATGTAATCAATGTGATAAAGCCTTTGCACATCACAGTAGTCTCCAAATACATAAAAGAGCACATACTGGAGAGAAGCCCTATGAATGTAATCAGTGTGGAAAAGCCTTTGCACGTCAGAGTCATCTCCGAATACATGAAAGAAGCCATACTGGAGAGAAGCCCTATGAATGTAATCAGTGTGGAAAAGCCTTTGCATGGAATAGTTATCTACAAATACATGAAAGAAGCCATACTGGAGAGAAGCCCTATGAATGTAATCAGTGTGGAAAAGCCTTTGCATGTCACAGTAGTCTCCAAATACATGAAAGAAGACATACTGGAGAGAAGCCCTATGAATGTAATCAGTGTGGAAAAGCCTTTGCACGTCAGAGTCATCTCCGAATACATGAAAGAAGCCATACTGGAGAGAAGCCCTATGAATGTAATCAGTGTGGAAAAGCCTTTGCATATACAAGTAGTCTCCGATTGCATGAAAGAAGCCATACTGGAGAGAAATCTAATGAATGTAATTAGTGTGATAAAGCGTTTGCTTATGGCATAGTTATTCTGAAGGTGCCTCAATGCTTGTGTTGTAGGAATGAATGCTTATAAGAGAGAAACTTTCACGTGTGAAAAAGTGTTTGTTTAAAGAGTTGTTTTAATTGTAATTGTGTGATGTCATTATATGTGTGTGTGAGTATGTAAAGTTTTCATGTTTGCTTCTGAGAATGTTTGACCCTCAGATCTTCTTGTAGCAAGAATTACAGGAAGCTGTCAAAAATTAGGCCTTGGTCCTAGGAATGAATATTTTTCTTAATTGCCCAGCCGTGTTTCTAGTGCTGTAAATATTTTAAAGCCTATTTGTATCATGTTGAAGTCAAGAAATAGGGCTAAACTCATATGAGAGAAAAACTCTATTCCTGAAAATGATTTTGTAAAGACATTGGACATCATAGTTGTCTTCAGCTTCAAGAAAGAAAAAAAAACATGTTTCATTTATTTTTTGTAATAGCCTTGAAGGAAGTAAATTAGTTACCATGTTCACTGAAGACTGATGTCAGAGATCACTTCATTGTGGTTTCTACTTTGAGACATTTGAGGTAGATACTAAAATGTGCTTCATGTGTGACAAATTCACTTCTTGCCTCTAAGACTTTCCAGAAATTAGAAAAATCATAAGTCTTGCTTTATCAAGAGTTGCTGTTTAGGTGTAGCTTAGGTTTGCCTTCAGAGTATCTGAACTATGAGGGAAAGGGTACTGGAACACACACACAAGGGACACCATATTTTGGAAGAGGAACAAGAAGTGCTCTGAGAGACTGGAAAAGTTCCTACTAAAATACCAATTTTTCAGACTAGAGTCCCTGTGTTTCCCGAGGGTGTAATGGCAGAGCTTGGAAGGGCTGTGCTGGCTTAGTAATTTGATTTCTGCTCATCTAGTAAGGGAACTGCTACTGTCTTGAGGGACTCTGGGCAAGCCTAGCAATCAGGAGCACCAATGGGAAAGTAGATTGTGAGCAATGAGGGGGGCAATAGGGAGCCATGAGAGTTGTTTTTCTTTTTCCCTAAATTGTATATTTGATTTCTACCTCCATTTCTTATCCCACCTTCCTCTGAAGAGGTAATACTAACTACCATTATGGGATTGGGGCAATGACTGTTCTGGTTTGTTTCAGCTGAATTTTTTTTTGGCATCAGGTGGTAGTATTATGGTGCCCTCCCATAGAGCCTGTCATAAAGACCAATGTCTCAGATGTAGACAGTTGTCTGGGAAGATGTACTGTTGTCTGGGAACCACTAACATATCCAATGTCCATAAGACATTTTTGACAGACTCACAATAGCTTCCATCTGTTAGAGGTTTCCATTTAACTTCTACAGTTGGACTCAAGAGTGATGAGCCCACAACCAACTGTCATACCATTTTATACCTGTTTCATCAGCCAAAAGTCAGCATGATGCCCTCCTCATGTGGCTTCTGGATAGGGAGTAGAGAGGTATTTAGCATCATTTAATTTGGAGGATAAAGCAATCCTGGGCCTGTCCTTCTTTGCTGTGTGCAGGTGCTCTAGGAGCCAAGGTCTGATGTCTCACATCCACACAGAATCTTTTTATCAAGATAGTATTACTGAGATTTGCTATCTAACTAACATCTCATGTAGACTCACATCTCATGTGGAGTGTGAACCGTTGTGTTGTTAGCAATCCTCTTATCTTTTGATTAAAATTTCTTCTTGAGTACTGAAGGCCGATGCAGGTGTCAAAAATTAATGTTTCTTTTTGTGTTGTCAATGCCAGTTGAGCATCTAGTCTTTAGAGGTCACTTGCGCTAGGAAGGAACCTCAGATTATTCATGTCTCTCTGTTATCAGTTGTCCATCAATGTGAGAATGAGTCAAAAGCTTTGCTTTATGTACTGTGGCTTCCTTTGAAGCCTTGAAGAAATCTTTCCCACATTGATCCTCCTTTTGTACACTTGATAATGATTCCAATTCATTGATTGGGTTCTCCATGGCCTCCATGAACAGGACAATAAATGATCAATAAATAGCCTTTGTTCCTATGAACCTCACTGGTCTTGTATAGAAATGAGAGAATTATTCTGACTTTTGGTCCCTGTAATGACATTAGAATAGCTTCTAAGAATGATTATTAAACACCTAGAAGATCAGTTTTATACTGGTTTTGTACTTTTAACTACTTTATAATACTTCAAGAGTCAGACACAACTCAATAAGCTTTGTTTTGCATACCTTCCAACCACTCCTTGAAATAGTTGGAATCTGACCTTGCAAACTTTAATAAATATATGATTCCTAAGTCTCATCATTATGTACCTTAAACAACTTACTCAGACCTTCATAGCTTGTAAAACCTTTCCAGTCTTCTTTATCCTGGAGCCATCTAGTCTTAATCATGTTCATACATCTAAGTCCTTTTTTTTTACTATGGTCATTTACATATTTATATTCTTCTAACATGTTCTTTTATGTACTGCTTCCTTTTTGCTAATATCATAATAAGTAGGAACATTAACAAATATGTTTATGATCTGTTGTGAGAATTTTCTCCCCCATGGAAGGGGCAGAAACAATTTCTTTCCCATAACCATAATTCCCAATGAAGATACAAAGTACAATTTCACCAAAGTCCATCCTGGGGAACCAACCAGTGAGTTTATTGAGCTTACTTACTGAGCATGGTTGAAAAGGTACATACAAGGGTTTTGATTCTGTGGTGGTTTGAATCAAAATGACCCCCAAAGTCCCATGGAGAGGCACTATTAGGAGGTGTGGCCTTGTTGAACTATGTCATAGTCACTTTCTGCTGCCTGCTGATCTGGATGTAGAACACTCAGCTCTTTCTCCAGCACCATTTCTGCTTACATCCACCATGCTTTCTGCCATCATGATAATGGACTAAATCCTCTGAAACTGTAAGCTAGCCTCAATCAAATGTTTTCCTTTATAAGTGTTGCTGTGGTCATGGTGTCTCTTCACAGCAATAGAAGCTCTAACTAAGATACCCAGAAGCAGCACAAGGCATGTCTCCATCCAGTATTTACAATGGCTCTCCCCTAGCTGCATATGTGGAGCTTACCTTCTCTCTACTCTTCCACTGCCCATATACTCTCCCTTACAATATATTTCTCATTGGACATAGGATGTAAGCCTGATAGCACTCAAGGTAAATTCCCACTTTCAGAGATGGCTTTCTCATAGTTCCTGACAGAGAATCAACATCCACCCAAGTGTTTCCCTGGCTATGTACTCTAGCTCATTCTTATAACCACAAGGTCCCATGTCATTAGGAATGAATTGCATATAGTTGCCTGGAAGAGAGGCTGTGTACTCAGATCAAATGGGATACTATTTTCTTTATGGAATATCAATATTCAGCAAACCTGATGGTGGTCATCCTTTGTAAGCAGTCATGGGTGATCATGGGAAGATACCAAACATTTGTTTAAGATAGTGCTGAGCAGAGTTTCTGACCCGTGGCTGCAGCCCGGGATAAGGAACTACATCCTGCAGGGCCTATACCCCTGCATACTGCCTCTCTCTTCCTACCTCCCCCAGTGTGCATCCAGAACCCTCCCCACTTCTGCCTCCCTGCCATCTTTTGGCAAATAACATCACCCAGCTCAGCCTGTCTGGGTGCTGGGATCTAATCCGGAGGGCAGCCGGGAAGGCGGGAATTCCTTTGTCTCAATAGCCTGCCTACAGCAAGCAGGGTAGGCGCTTTCCTTATGAGCTACCCAACCAGCAAGGAGACCTGATCTAGGCACCAGGAGAACCATCACTGGGGCACCTAGAGAGCCATCACGGGAGAGTGCCATCACTAGGAAGGTACATCAGTGGGCAAGGAGACCTGATCCTGTATAAGAAGATCCTTATGGGAGCATTTGGAGGAAGAGATGGGCAGGCGCCAATGCAAGAATTCACCCCACAATCTGAAAAACAACATGAAACCACCAGAACCCAGCAACCCCACAACAGGAGGACATGAACACATTAATCAAGAAGTAGAAAAAATGGACTTTATGAAAGAGATTGATGTCCTTAAACAGCATATAAAAAATGCCCTTATAGAAATGGATGAGAAGTATAACAAAAAGTTTGAAAAATTGAATAAATCAGTGAATGATACCCTAGGAAACCAAGGAAAAACAATCCAACAGATAATGGAAACAGTTCAAGACGTGAAAACTGAAATGGAGACAAGGAAGAAAACACAAACAGAAGGCCGGCTGGACATAAAATGTCTAGGTAAACGAATAGAAACTACAGATACAAGTATAACTAACAGAATACAAGATTGAAGAAAGAATCTCAGATGCTGAAGATACCATAGAGAAAATAAACACACTGATCAACGAAAACAGCAAATCCAACAAACTCTCATCACAAAACATTCAGGATATCTGAGACACAATAAAAAGACCAAACCTAAGAATAATAGGAGTAGAAGAAGGAGAAGAAGTGCAGCTCAACGGTCTAGAAAATATATTTAATAAAATTATAGAAGAAAACTTTTCCAACCTAAAGAAAGATATACCTATGAAGATTCAAGAAGCATACAGAACACCAAATAGGATGGATCAAAAAAAAAAAAAAACCAACAAAACATCCCCTCGCCATATAATAATCAAAAAACAAAGCATACAGAATAAAGAAAGAATATTAAGAGCTGCAAAGGAAAAAGGCCAAGTTACTTATAAAGGTAAACTTATCAGACTTACACCTGATTTCACTATGGAAACCATGAAAGCCAGAAGGTCCTGGATAGATGTACTGCAAAAACTAAGAGACCATGGATGCAAGCCCAGACTACTATATGCAGCCAAGCTTTAATTCACTATAAATGGAGAAAACAAAATTTTTCAGGATAAAAACAAATTTAAACAATACGTAGCCACAAATCCAGCCTTACGGAAAGTAATAGAAGGAAAATCACAAACCAAGGAGTCCAACAATGCCCACAATAACTGAGACATCTAGCGACCCTTCACCAGCACATCTCAAAGAAGGGAAACACACAAACTCTACTACTAAAAAACTGTCCGGAGTGAAGAACCACTGGTCATTAATATCACTTAATGGACACAACTCACCTATAAAAAGGCACAGGCTAAGAGACTGGATACGAAAACAGGATGCAACTTTCTTCAGTTTACAAGAAACACACCTCAACCACAAAGACAGGCAACTACTCAGAGTAAAGGGTTGGGAAAAGCCTTATCAAGCAAATGGACCTAAGAAACAAGCAGGGGTGGCCATACTAATTTCTAACAAAGTTGATTTCAAACTTAATCAATCAGAGGAGATGGAGAGGGACATTTTATACTCATAACAGGAACAATTCATCAGGATGAAGTCTCAATCCTGAATATCTATGCCCCTAATATAAAAGCACCCACGTACATAAAAAAAACATTACTAAAACTCAAGGCTGCCATCAAACCGCACACACTTATAGTAGGAGACTTCAACACTCCTCTCTCACTAATGGACAGGTCAATCAGACAGAAATCTAACAAAGAAATAAGAGAATTAATGGAGGTAATGAATCAAATGGACTTAACAGACATCTATAGAACATTCCACCCAAATAAGAAAGAATATACCTTCTTCTCTGCAGCTCATGGACCCTTCTCGAAATTTCACCATATAGTCGGTAGCAAAGTAAACGTCCACAGTTACAAAAAAATATTAGTAACCACCTGTGTCTGATCAGATCACCATGGATTAACGTTAGAATTCAACAACAATGCTACCCCCAGAAAGCCTACAAACTTATGGAAACTGAACAGTCAACTACTGAACCATACCTGGATTAAGGAAGAAATAAAGAAAGAAATTAAAGGCTTCCTTGAATTCAATGAAAATAAAGAAACAACATACTCAAACTTATGGGACACTGTGAAAGCAGTCCTAAGAGGAAAGTTCATAGCACTAAGTGCCCACTTAAAGAAAACTGAGAAAGCACACATTGGAGACTTAACAGCCCACCTGAAAGCTCTAGAAAAAAAAGAAACAGACTCTCCTAAGAGAAGTAGAAGACTGGAAATAATCAAACTGAGGGCTGAAATCAATAAAATAGAAACACAGAAAACAATCCAAAGAATCAATGAAACAAAAAGCTGGTTCCTGGAGAAAATCAACAAGATTGATAAACCCCTATCCAAACTAATTAAACAGCAGAGAGAATATACAAATTAATAAGATCAGAAATGAAACCGGGGACATAACAACAGACACAGAGGAAATTCAGAGAATCATTAGATCTTACTACAAAAGCCTGTATGCCACAAAACTGGAAAATGTAAAAGAAATAGAAACTTTTTTAGATAAGTACCATATACCAAAGCTAAACCAAGACCAGTTGAATGATCTAAATAGACATGTTAGTCGCAAAGAATTAGAAACTGTTATCAAAAATCTCCCTTTCAAAAAAAGCCGAGGACCAGATGATTTCAATGCAGAATTCTACCAGAACTTCCAAGAAGACCTTATACCTATACTCCTTAAGGTATTTCACAATATAGAAACAGAAGAGTCGCTGCCAAATTCCTTTTATGAAGCTACAGTTACTCTGATACCAAAACTACACAAAGACTCAAGCAAGAAAGAGAATTACAGGCCAACTCGCTCATGAACATTGACGCAAAAATCCTCAACAAAATACTGGCAAACCGAATCCAAGAACACATTAGAAAAGTTGTCCATTATGATCAAGTAGGCTTCATCCCAGAGATGCAGGGCTGGTTCAACATACGAAAACCAATCAATGTAATCCATCATATAAATAAGCTGAAAGAAAAAAACCATATGATCATTTCATTAGATGCTGAAAAAGCATTCGACAAAATTCAACATCCCTTTATGATAAAAGTCTTGGAGAGATTAGGGATACAAGGGGCATACCTAAATATAATAAAAGCTATCTACAGCAAGCTGACAGCTAACATCAAATTAAATGGAGAGAAACTCAAAGCCATCCCACTAAAATCAGGAACACAAGGCTGTCCACTCTCTCCATACCTCTTCAATATAGTGCTTGAAATTTTAGCAATAGCAATAAGACGACATAAGGGGATCAAGAGGATTCGAATTGACAAGGAAAAAGTTAAACTTTTGTTTTTTGCAGATGATATGATAGTATACATAAGCGACCCCAAAAACTCCACCAAAGAACTCCTACAGCTGATAAACACCCTTAGTAATGTGGCAGGATACAAGATCAACTCCAAAAAATCAGTCACCCTCCTTTACACAAAGGATATGGAAGCAGAGAGGGAAATCAGAGATGCATCACCTTTCTCGATAGTCACAAACAGCATAAAATATCTTGGGGTAACTCTAACCAAGGAAGTGAAAGATCTATTTGATAAGAACTTTAAGGCATTGAAGAAGGAAATTGAAGAGGATATCAGAAAATGGAAGGATCTCCCTTGCTCTTGGATTGGGAGGATCAACAGAGTAAAAATGGCAATTCTTCCAAAGGCAATTTATAGATTCAATGCAATCCCCATCAAGGTCCCATCAAAATTCTTCACTGATCTTGAGAGGACAATAATCAACTTTATATGGAAAAACAAAAAACCCAGGATAGCCAAAACAATCTTATACAATAAAGGAACTTCTGGAGGCATTACCATCCCTGACTTCAAACTCTATGACAGAGCTACAGTAATGAAAACAGTGTGGTATTGGCATAAAAACAGAGAAGTTGACCAATGGAATTATATAGAAGATCCAGATTTTAACCCACAAACCTATGAACACCTCATTTTTGATAAAGGAGCTAAAAGAATACAATGGAAGAAAGAAAACATCTTCAACAAATTGTGCTGGCACAACTGGATGTCAACCTGTAGAAGAATGAAAATAGATCCATATCTATCACCATGCACAAAACTCAAGTCAAAATGGATCAAAGACCTTAATATCAATCTTAATACACTGAACCTGGTAGAAGAGTAAATGGGAAGTACCCTACAACAGTTGGGCACAGGAGATTTCTTCCTATGTATAACCCCAGCAGCACAGACATTAAGGGAAACATCAAATAAATGGGACCTACTGAAACTGAGAAGCTTCTGTAACGCAAAGGACACTGTCACTAAGACAAAAAGGCAACCCACTGACTGGGAGAAGATCTTCACCAACCCCGCAACAGACAAAGGTCTTATCTCCAAAATATATAAAGAATTCAAGAAACTAGACTTTAAAATGCTAAATAACCCATTAAAAAAAAGGCACTGAACTGAACAGAGAATTCTCAACAGAAGAATTGCAAATGGCCAAAAGACACTTAAAGGTCATGCTCAACTTCCTTAGCGATCAGCGAAATGCAAATCAAAACAACTTTGAGATACCCTCTTACACCTGTCAAAATGGCTAAAATCAAAAAACACCAATGATAGTCTTTGCTGGAGAGGTTGTGGAGGAAGGGGTACCCTCATCCATTGCTGGTGGGAATGCAAACGTGTGCAACCACTTTGGAAATCAGTGTGGTGGTTTTTCAGGAATTTCTGGATCAACCTACCCCTGGACCCAGCAATCCCACTCTTGGGAATATACCCAAGAGATACCCTATCATATGACAAAACCATTTGTTCAACTATGTTCATAGCAGCATTATTTGTTATAGCCAGAACCTGGAAACAACCTAGATC
This sequence comes from Alexandromys oeconomus, assembly GCA_963919705.1. Lineage (NCBI taxonomy): Eukaryota > Metazoa > Chordata > Mammalia > Rodentia > Cricetidae > Alexandromys > Alexandromys oeconomus. The sequence goes on along the minus strand of CAWTZB010000011.1, from coordinate 76,329 downwards.
TCCTTCAATAGAAGAATGGATGAAGAAAGTGTGTAATATATACATATTAGAGTACTACTCAGTGGTAAAAAAAAATCAATGACTTCTCAAATTTTGCATGCAAATAGATGGTAATAGAAAACACTATTCTGAGTGAGGTATCCCAGACCCAAAAAGAGAAACATGGGATGTACTCACTCATGATTGGTTTCTAGTCACAAATAATGGTCATTGAGTCTATATTCTGTGATCCTAAAGAAGCTAAATAAGAAGGTGAACCCAAAGAAAAACATGTAGTTATTATCCTGGATATGGGAAGTAGACAAGATTGCCGGGCAACAAATTGGGAACTTGGGGGTGGGGTGGGATGGGGGTAAGGGGAGATGGGGAGAGAAAACTAAGAAGGGGAGAATGGGGGGAACTTGGGGAAACGGGATGATTGGGATAGAGGAAGGTTGGATAGAGGAGCAGGGAATCACATAACTTCATTAAGGGATTCATCTTAGGGTTGGCAAGAGAGTTGAACCTATAGGGGCTCCTAGGTACCCAGGGCAATATCCCAAGTTAGCTCCTTGGGCAGCTGAGGATAGGGAACCTGAAATGACCCTATCCTATAGCCATACTGATGAATATCTTGCATATCACCATAGAATCTTGATCTGGAGATGGATGGAGATAGAGACAGAGACCCACACTGGAGCATCGGACTTAGTTCTCAAGGTCCCAATGGGGAGCAGAAAGAGGGAGAACATGAGCAAGGAAGTTGGGACCACGAGGGGTGCACACACCCACTGAGACAGTGGGGCTGATCTAGTGGGAGCTCACCAAGGCCAGCTGGACTGTGACTGAAAAAGCATGGGATAAAACTGGACTCTTTGACAATGAGGGCTAATGAGAAGCCAAAGACAATGGCAAGGGGTTTTGATCCTACTTCATGTTTTGGCTTTGTGGGAGCCTAGCCAGTTGGATGTTCACCTTCCTAGACCTGGATGGAGGGGCAAGGACCTTGGACTTTCCACAGGGAAGGGAACCCTGACTGCTCTTCAGACTGGAGAGGGAGGGGGAGAGGAGTGGGGGGAGGAGGAAAAGAGTGGGAGGAGGGGGAGGGAAATGGGAGGCTGGGAGGAGGTGGGGATTTCTTTTTTTTTTCTTTCAATAAAAAAGTAAAACAACCAAAAGCAACATGTTTGAAAGAAATGAGAACTTTCATATTGATAAAATAAAAAATACTTAAAATATATAAAAAAAGATAATTATGGAAATTTTCCCTTGATTATATAATCAAAAAGTTAAATCAGACAAATGTAGAACTGATCCATTGTAATGTTCCTCTTAATGTTGAGTGTGGTGATGGCACATGACTTTAGCCCAAGCATTGAGAGGTAGAAGAAGGTGGATCTCTGTGTTCCAAGCCAGTCAGAGCTATATCGCAAGAGCTGTCTGAATCAGTCAGTTAATTTAAAGTTTTCTTTTAATTTTCCAAACTTAAGCATGGACATCTGTAGGCATGGTACCTGCTTATGCTCTCCTAACCGTGTGGTCCTTTTGTTCTCTGGGCTTACACTTGCTCTGTTTCAAGAGTGGGCCCCATAAGCCATCCCAGATCTCTTTTACAGCCACATTTCTTTATTAAGATCCTTGTTGCAACAACTTTCTATCAGGATGTGACTGTTTTTCAAATGTTCAGCCTCCCATAACATTGTCTACATCTTTATTTACATATTCCTGCATATTTGCAAAGGGATGCTTTGTTACTTGTTTTAAAACTAAAGAAATAAAAATCTCTGATGGCTTAAAAAAAGATAGTGCTGAGCAACAACAAATGAAAGAAAACTGAATGGAAACTGTATATGATAATGTAATAAATTCGTTTTTCCTCAGTACAAACTGTTCAACTAAACATTAAATAAACACAAGGCATTATTCATATGATCCATGGCATCACTACTATAACCATGCTTTTGGGTTTTAATGTAAGTATGTAGTTGATTCCAAGAAACAGCAAATACATAAGAAAATATCATGTAATTGATGTTTACAGCATCCAGTAAAACACAACGAAGAAATTCCTCTTAATACCATGATGCTCCATCTTGCTCTAGAGAGTTACACAGGCAGCCTCTTTATCCATTCTATGGTTGAGTATCTCATTTGCTCTTTTCACTACAGACATGTATACATAAAAGTTAAATAAATATTTACATCTGATCATCCAAATCTTTAATAGTCTTGATTAACATACTACGTGTCTTTGGGGTATTTCTGAGGCAGCCCTCCCTCAGCTAAATTCTACTTGGTGTGATTAACTCTCCTAAGCATTGGTCAATCCTTTATATCACCAATTCTACTCTTCTACATTGAAACTTAGTAGTGGAGTACTGCACAGTACATGAGACCCCATTTACAACTTCCATAAATTAACTCCAAATGGACCTTACACTTATATGTCAAATGATAAGTGCAGAACTTCTAGAAAATACTTGAAACTGGGCCCCTCTGACTTTGGCAATCTGCCTAGGCTTTGGGAGGTTTCTCTAAGGCAATGATGTATAGAGCAACAACAGAGCTCTGTCTCTAATATCAGGAATACGCTTGGGAGAGCGGGTAAAGATGTGGGCCCAGGGCCTTTGGAAAAGGGTTGTTTCAGATCCTCAGATCCCAAGACTTTTCACAGAAGTGTGGAAACTGTTATCAGTTCCAACACCACTGTGGACTTTGATTATAATGTTCTTGATTTTCCGGATATTCCTCTTGTGCAACATTGTCTGATTAGCCTCTTTCTGAATTTGTCTACTTGGTTTTAAAACCAAACCCATGGATTTACCTTTGAAAGAGACTTGCTGTTGAATTTGATGTAAATCTCCAGCCAATCTGAGATATGTTTGTCTTTATATTTGCAGCCAGTCCTGGGAATTCTGTGCTGTTTCCCTTCTGCTCACCTGGTTCTGACACTTAGACCTCACTAACTAATCAGAGCCTCCAGCAGACCCGACAGTCAAATGGGAGGGTTCTTCTGGGAGCCAGCCTTCCAGTTTAGCCCTTCCTGAAGAAATCAGTCTCTTTCATGCACTGTGCCTTGGGCTCCCATGTGGGGAGAGAGGGTGTCAGCTCAGCAGCTTTTCCATGGTGAGTGTGGGGTTGCTTTCCACATAGGGGAGGTGTGGTGGGCCAAGGTGTGTAAGAAGCTGCTGTCACCGTGTGTGGAGGAGTGACTGGGCTTGGTGAGTGAGGGACCTCTGTCCTCAAACTAAGTGGAGCGGCCTGCTGAGGCTTGTGGGTGGTGTGGTGGGTCCTCCCCTGGCTGGGTGGGAGGCAGTGGACAAACCCAGAGTTTAGTGTGTTCCTGCCTCATCCTAAGTAGCCCTACGTGATCCTTGCAACACCCTACTGGCAGTCTCTGAAAACTTCATTGCCTGGGCTGTGTCTGCACAGAGCAGAGCTTTGGGATCCACAAATGGTGGTGCCTGTAGTGCTTATGTTGTCGCATGTGGAGCCAAATTTTTCAAACTTGGAGACTCCTGGTCTCTCCAGTATCTTTAGAAGTTCTGCACTTTTAACATATATGTCTAGGATCCATCTGTAGTAAATTTCGTGGAGCTCATAAATGGTTTCTCCTTTGTAGAGTATCATTCCACTGCTAAACTGTGAAGTAGGAGAGCATAATTGATAATAAAATTAATGGTGTAAGAATTTACCAGTTCTTAGGAGACATTAAGTCACACAAAGTAGAATTTAAGTGAGGGAGGGCTGCATCCCAAATTCCCCAAAGGTAAGTAAGTAGTATGCTAACCATGCGTGTTAGAGATTAGTATCATGAGATGCAAATGTTTGTTCACCAGGATTAATAAGCCAGTAAGGTACATTCCTATAACAAATGAAACAACCATGATTTACAACCAGCCAAAAGACCTACTTCCCCATCAAAGACCTCTAACATGCTGCCCAAGGGGCCATTACAGGGTCACAACCTGTGTGCCATGAAAGTATAATAATTCTAGAACAGCTGCATTTTTCAGTTTTTAAAAAAGCAGTGTACAGTCAATGTCCCCTATACAGATTGAGGTGGAATTGAATTCTGTCTCTAACCCCACAGAGCATTGCCTTTGCTATCCTCTTGGTTAAACGCCATAAATTTTTGGATTACAAAAATGCTGCACCACAGAGTTCTAAAATTACCAGTTTGATTCATATTTTGGGGTGTCCATTGCAATAACAATAAAAGGATTTGTGTGTGGATCAAGGCTTCTCCCTTCAGACCAGAAGAGTAGGAACAGTATACTGTGTACACTGAAAGGGGGAAAAACTGGACAATAACGAGATCACAGAATGAAGTTTAAGGGAGTGAGCTTCAGGGTTATCCATTACAAAGAAGGACCTGATGGGGTACTGTGTGTGACTTTCTGTGTAATTTCCCATCATACATTATTTCTTGCATGTGAATGAAGACAGACACTCGTGGGTGTACAGTTTAGGGAGGAGAGCTTGAACTACTACATATTTAGTTTCCAATTAGTGAACTCTCCTATGCAGATATGTTCAATCCTGGTTGACACAGTTAAGTCAGCTCAGATGCTTGAGACACAGGCCATTCGCTAACATTTTACATGGGACAAAGTCATGCATTCTCTTATTAACGGCATTCTCCCTACCAGGGAAGTGCCTACTCTGTTTCAAAGTCAGTATAACTAAGTGTTCAATTATTTTTTTATCATTTAAAAAAGTCAATTATTGGTTATCATATTTTAGATTTTATTCAAAGGCATTATTGCTATAATTTCTTTGTTTCTATTTTCCAATGTTTCCCACTTTTTGAATTTCATTCTATTTTTAAGTGCTGTTTATTTATTCATCTATTTATTTCAACCTGGTGGGTCATGACTCTTTTTAGGGGGATCAAATGAACCTATCACAGTACTGGCCTAAGACCATCAGAGAGTACAGATATTTATATTATAATTCATAACAGCAAAATATAGTTATGAAGTAGCAGCAAAAATAATTTTATAGGTTGGGGTCACTACATCATGAGTAACTGTATTAAAGAGTCAAAGCACTAGGAAGATTGAGAAAACTGGTTTAAATCAATGTCTCCCATGGCTCAGACTTACATCATACTATGTAACTGAGAATTGCTGTGAACACCTAATCCTGCCTTTGGTTCCTAGTGCTGCAAAGACAGTCCTGCAGCTCCTACCAGGCTGGACCTTGACCAGTCTGTGTGAAGGAGGAATAGATCAGTGAATGAGTATCCTCCAATGTTGTGACCGCCTCAGCCAGCAAGGAAGACGCAACACCGGACTCTTCTTTCAGCAGTTTATTCAGGAATCTTGAGCAATCTTTGAATACCGGGGAAAGCCAACCCACAGCTAAAGTAGCCTCTGGTCAGCCAGCCCCAGCAAGCTACGTGGGAAATACGGATAGGTGTAGGTACACGAAAGCAAGCCACATTCTCAGTTTAGACCATATATGTAATGGTATGTAACTTAGACCACCTTATCAGTCTTAGCCATATATGGGAATAGTACGTGACTTAGAGCACATTCTCAAGAGGAGGTGATGGGCAGAAACCAGCGCCACTCTCATGGCACTGCACAATGCAGCTCTCTGCAGTTCCCCTTTTTAGTTTTAATGCTACAGGTAAGAGTAGTGGCCTGCTCTCTGTGAACCAATAGCCTTGCGCTGATCCTCCCTGAGTGTCTTCCATGCAGAGAGTACCAGACCAGCTTGATGCCATTTTCCAGAGGTGGGGACTTGGGCATCAACCCACATGCAGCAGGCATGCTCTTCTCAAGGTTGGTGGACAGCCATCCTTGAGTGCAGTGCCTTGCCTCGCACCCTGAATGCGTCAAATTAATGTTTCATGGTAGCTAACCATACATGGGGAGATTGGCCAGCCTCTAGGGCTGCAAAGGCTTGAATGAATATGGCTGCATCGCGACTCTGAGAGCCTCTAATCCAACAAATACACCACAGACAAGCTAGGGAGACTATTACCATAAGACCAGTTAATGCTCCTAAACCCGCCCATTCCTTCAAATGGTTCATTGCTGCGAGATCCAGGTAGAAAGTCCTTCAGCCATTCCGGCATCTACCCGGGTAGAATTCATGATGACAATGGCTACCCTGAGCTGTTCCATCATGGTATCAAATTCTCCAGTCCAATTACCTAAAAGATAACTAGATAATTGTTTAGACAAATTTGCAGCATGGGTAAAATTCTGGTATTGTATGCTAGTCACACAAAGCCCTCATAATTCCATGAGCCAATTGCCAAAGAACATCAATTTGCTCCTGTACTAAATCAATTCTTTGATTAGTCACCATCAATCCTCCTTTTAATTGTGCATTAATGCCCTTTTGAACATCCAGGGCCAATGCAACATTTGCTGAAAGATTATTCAAAGTCTGCGCAGTCTGCACAGTATGGCTCAAGGCAATCGCTGCCGTGGCAGCTCCAGCCGCCGCCACGGAAATGGCAGTTATGATGGCAGCAGTAATTTCAAAATCTCTTTTTTGTCTGAATAAAGTCATGGCGTGAGGAGCATCCACGGGAACGGGTACCCACCATGGCATAGTGATGTCTCTCCCCAATGATGGCTCTCCTGGTGCCAAGATCAGATCTCTATGCTGGTTGGGTAGCTCGTAAACAAAGCACCTACCTTGCTTGCTGCAGGCAGGCTATTGAAACAAAGGAGCTCCCGCCCACTAGGTTGCCCTCTGGATTTGGCCCCAGAGCCCATAGAGGGAAGGGAGGAAGAAAGGCGGGAGGCTTCTGGATGTAAGCTGTGTGGGGTAGGAAGAGAGAGGCAGTATGCTGGGAGTATAGGCCCAGCAGGAAGCCCAGGAACTATAGGGAGGATGAGGAAAGTCTGAGTTTCCTGTCCTGGGCTGCTGCCGCGGGTCCCAAACTCACCCCAATGATGGCTCTCCTGGTGCCGAGATCAGCTCTCTGTCGAGTTATAGCATTTCTGCCTTCTTTTGTACATTGCTCATATACCAGTTGTTTTATCAATGGCATGGCCTGATCAGGGTCCCCAAAATGTCTGCCTGCGGCCTCAACCATGCGAGCGACAAAATCGGAAAATGGCTCAGTAGGGCCTTGTATGATCTTGGTAAGATTGCCATTTACTTCTCCTTTATTAGGCAAAGCCTTCCAGGCTTTAATGCCAATTCTATTGACTTGTTCGAAAATTTGAATTGGATATCTGGTCTGGTGATTGGCAAAACGACCCTGACCTAGCAACATATCTCTGTCCCAAGCAGCATTCCCTGCTGCTTGATTGGCAGCAGCCTCCTCATTCGCGAACTCTATTAAAAAAGCTCTCCAGTCAAAATATTGTCCTGGGCTCAGACAAGCCCGAGTAAGTCCACTCCAGTCATTGGGAGTCATGCAATATTGACTTAAAACCTCTACTTGTGCCACTGTGAAGGAAGCGTTAGTGCCATAAGTTCTCATGGACTCAGCTAAGGATTTAATAATCTTACAGTCTAGAGGTTCCTCATATTTGTTTCCCTGCGGATCTTGGAATACTGGGTATGCAAATCGCATCAGTCTTCCCCAGCCATACCACTGTCAATCTCATTCCAAGGGAATAGTTTGGACTTATGCTGGTTCCTTCCCAGTCTGACTGGTGTTGGTGAGCTCCCATTAGCTCAGTTAAACTGTTTCAGCAGGTGAACCCATCATGGTCTTGACCTCTTTGTTCATATTCTCACTCCTTCCACTCTTCAATTGGACTTTGAAAGATCAGTCCAGAGCTGTGATGTGTGTCTCTGCCTCTGCTTCCATCAGTTGCTGGATGAATGTTCTTTGGTGATATTTAAGTTATTCATCACTCTGACTATAAGACAAGGCCAGCTCAGGTCCTCCCTCCTCTATTGCTTAGGGTCTTATCTGGGGTCATCCTTGTGGATTCCTAGGAATTTACTAGAGTCAGGTTTCTTGCTAACCCCATAATGGCTCCCTCAATCAAGATATCTCTTCCCTTGCTCTCATCTCTGACCTTCCTCCATCTCAATGATCCCATTTCCTCAAGTTCTCCTCACCCCTCCCCTTTCCCCCTTCTCTTCTCCTTCTGCCTTTCTTTTTCTCCCACCCCTGTGTTCCCATTTTCTTTCAGCTGATCTTGTATATTGTGAATTTCCAAGTGCATCTATACATTTTTCTTAGGGTTCACTTTGTTACTTAGCTTCTAGGATCATGAACTATAGGGTCAATATCCTTTGTTTATAGCTAATATCCACTTATGAGTGAGTGCATAATACCATATTCATTTTTTTTTTTGGTCTGAGTTACCTCACTCAGGATCGTGTTTTCTAGTTCCATCCATTTGCATGCAGAATTTAACATATCTTTGTTTTTACCACTGAGTAGTAATCTAACTATGTGAATGTTCCACATTTTCTTTATCCATTCTTCAGTTGAGGAGTATTCAGGCTTTTTCCAGTTTCTGACTATTACAAAAAATGTTCCTATGAACATAGTTGAACATATATCTTTGAGGTATGATTGTGTGCCTTTTTGTTATAATGCCAAGAGTGTTATTTCTGGATTTTGGGGTAGGTTTGTTGCCAATTTTCTGTGATACAGCCATAGTTATTTTGAAAGTGGTTGCACAAGTTTGCATTCCCAACAGTTACTTCACATCCTCTTCAACTGATGTTATCATTGGTGTTTTTGGACTTAGCCATTCTGACAGGTGCTTTGATATTGTTTAGATATGTTTCTTGTTCCCCTGATCTCTCCAAGACCTTTATCATGAAGGGGTATCATTTTGTCAAATGCTTTTTCAGCATCTAATGAGTTGGTCATGTGATTTTTTCTTTAATTCTATTTACATGATGGATTATATTAATAGATTTTTGTATGTTGTACCATTCTTGCATCTCTGGGATGAAGCTGACTTGATTATGCAGGACTTTTTTTGATTTGTTCTTGGATTCAGGTTGCCAGCATTTTATTGCCTATTTTTGCATATCTATGTTCATAAGTGAGATTAGTTTGTAGTTCTCTTTCTTGGTTGAGTCTTTGTGTGGTTTTTGGATCAGGGTAACTATGGTCTCATAAAAAAGAGTTTGGCAATGTTCCTTCTGGTTCTATTATGGGTAACACGTTGAGGAGTATAGGAAGTTCTGATTGAATTCGGCATTCAAAAAAACATTTGTCCCTGAGATATTTTTGTTTTTGAGGCTTTTGATGATAGCTTCTATTTCCTTATAGTTTATAGGTCTATTTAAATTGTTCACCTGGTCTTGATTTAATTTTGGTATATGGTACCTAACCAGAAAAATGTCCATTTCTTCTATGTATTTTAATTTTGTGGAGTACAGGTTTTTGTACCATGATCTATGAATTCTCTGGATTTCCTTAGTGTCTGTTGTCATGTATCTTTTTTCATTTCTGATTGTGTTAATTTGGATGTTCTATCTCTGCTTTTTTTTATTAGTTTGGATAAAGTTTGTCTATTGACCTTTCTCCACTTTCTTTATGTGCTATGAACTTTCCTCTTAGCACTTCTTTCATAGTGTCCCATAGGTTTGGGTACTTTGTGGCTTCATTTTTGTTTAATTTTTGGAAGTCTTTAATTTCTTTCTTTATTACTTCCTTGACCCATGGGTGGTTCAATAGTTTACTCTTCAATTTACATGAATTTGTATGATTTATGATAGTATTGTTGTTGTTAAGTTCTAGCTTTAAACCTTGTTGATCCAATAAGATACATAGGGTTACTCCAACTTTTTCATATCTGTGGAAGTTTGCTTTGCTATGCAGCATGTGGTCGGTTTTAGAGAATGTTCTGAGTTGCTGATAAGAAGGTATATTCTTTTGCATTAAGGTGAAATGTTCTGTACATGTCTGTTAAGTCCTTTTCATTCCTGACATCTGTTAGGTTCCTTATTTCTCTGTTACTTTTTTTGTCTGCTAGACCAAACTAACATTGTGGTTAGTAGAATGTAGAAGTCTCCTACTATTAGTGTGTGGATTTTGATGTATGTTTTAAGCTTTAGTTATGTTTCTTTTACATATGTGAGTGCTCTTGTATTATGGTCATAAATGTTAAGGATTGAGACTTCAGCTTGATAGATTTATCTTGTTATGAGTATAAACTGTCTTTGTTCATCTCTTCTGATTTATTTTATTTTGAAATCTAATGTTAGATATTAGGATACCTACACCTTCTTGTTTCTTAGGTGCATTTAATCGCAAAACCTTTTCCTAATCCTTTACTTTGAGGGAATGTCTGTCTTTGAGGTTGAGGTGTGTTTCTTTTATACAACAGAAGTCTGTATCTTGTTTTCCTATCCATTTTCTTAGCCTGTGTCTTTTTATAGGTGAGTTGAGACCATTGATATTAAGTGCTATTAATGACCAGTGGTTGTTAATTCCTGTTCTTTTTCAGTGGGAGTGGTTGTGTGTTTCCCTTCCTTGGGTTTTGCTGATGTGAGGTTATCTGTTGCTTGAGTTTTTGTGGGTGAAGTTAGCTTCCTTGGGTTGGGGTTTTCCTTCTAGTACTTTCTGTAAGGCTGGGTTTGTGGATATATATTGTTTAAATCTGGTTTTGTCATGGCATATCTTGTTTCCTCCATTGATGGTGATTGAAAGGTTTTCTGGGTATAGATATTTGTGCTTGCATCTGCGGTCTCTTAGTGTCTGCAGCACATCTGACCAGGACCTTCTGGCTTTCTTGGTTTCCATTGAGAAGTCAGGTGTGATTCTGATAGGTCTACCTTTATATGTTACTTGACCTTTTCCATTTGCAGCTCATAATATTCTGTGTTTAGTCTATATGTTCTGTGTTTTAATTATTATATGGTGAGGGGACTTTATTTTGGTCCAGTCTATCTTGTGTTCTGTAAGTTTCTTCTATCTTTGTAGGGATATCCTTCTTTAAGTTTGGAAAGTTTTCTTGTATGATTTTGTTGAATGTGTTTTCTATGTCTTTGAGCTGGAGTTCTTTTCCTTCTATCCCTATCTTTCTTAGGTTTGGTCTTTTGATATTTTCCCAGATTTCCTGGACGTTTTGTGTTAAGAATTTGTTAGATTTAATGTTTTCTTTGGCTGATGAATTTATTTCATATAGCTATCTTCAACCCCTGAGATTCTCTCTTCCATCTTTTCTATTCTTTTGGTCCAATTCTTACAGTGGCTGTCTGAGTCTTTGGGAACTGTTCTTGGTCTGCTCTGTCTCTCAGGCAGCCACTGAGGTATCCTATAGCCTGCTCTCTTGCTCTGTTCTCCTGGGTTGCTCTCACAGCTTGTGCTTTAGAGTTCCCCTCTAGGTCATCTCAGCAGGAACCTCTCCTGCTGGCTGTCTAGATAACCCGAGTCAGGTTGGTGATGCCCCCGGCTGGGTTGCTGGTCACTCACCTCTTGGTCCTCTCAGTATTGTATTTCAGAGTACCACTGAGGTTGTAGGATAGGTGAATTTGGGTGCAGAATGGTGTTTCTTGCTTGTGGGGGTCCAGTGTATGGGAGTGTGTATTGGTCCAGCCCACCTGCAGGAAACTCTCCTTTTGACTGGCTAGAGAAACTGAGGCAGTCAGGGTAGAGGTCCAGGTTTTTGCGTCACTATGGAGGACCTAGAAAGTGTGGTTCTCTCTGTATGACAGCAAGCTACTTTCAGAGGTTATGGTTAGGGGCCCAAAAACTCCATAAAACGAGGGTAAAGTACAAAAATAATCAGGATGGAAACTGACAATAAAATACTTTAAAAGATGGTTGGCCATTTAACCAAAGTCAAAATAATGAGTTTGTCTCCAATGTGGTTAATAGACATCTATTGGAACCCATAAGCTCGCATGTCAGATGGACCCCACGTTGAGTTTATACTTCCTCTGAAGGAGGGAAAAGGAACTTGCAGGCATGAAGTCTGACTTATCTGAATGGAATCATATTGTGCTTCCCTGATGCCTACAAAATCTTTAGTTAGGAGTTTTGAATGATGGTAACTAGATGACATCCAGGTTGTGGAGAGATCCTGAGACTTGAACTGAAGTCACTGTAAGGCTAAGTTAACTAGATACTTACATGGAGCTGTGATTGAAAGAATTGTTTGCAAAAGCCCAAGGATCAAATGCCAAAGAGCAGTGCATAGGGTGCACTTAAGTAGGTTGGCACCATCTGTGCTCTGTATCCACTCTACTATGGTGGTTCAGCCTCCTCCAGGTCTTCCACTATTTACCTTTGTGGCACCTCATGTAACTGTCAGTGACAGTATCCTACAGCCCCCATTTTGCAGTCTCCACAGGAATGTAAAGCTCTTTAGCCTCCATCCCATCAATCCCCATTACTTGTCTGCCTGGCAAGAATAAGATTATTCTAAGATACATTTAAATTTCTTCCTTTGGCTAACAACTAGTGAAATAAAAGACACTATGAAATTTGAGTTTCCCTGGGAATTTCACTTACTTAGCTGTGGTGTTCTTAATTCAGGGAAGAAGGCTGCTGCCATTTCATGCTGTTTTAATCATTGCTTGCCTTATGCAAATGCATCAAGATGAGCATAGTTTCTATATGTTACACTTTGGAAATTTTCTTTTCATAGTATGTGTTTTCCAAATCATCTTGGGAGTCAGCTACTCATTGTTGGCAAGATCTGAGGCTCTTGACCGCAGGGACTACAGAAATGAAGACACCTATTCAAGAGACATTGTTTCACTTGAATTTGTTCCAAATATTCTAACTAGCTTATCTTCTACGATAGATGTGGCTACACAGCTAGGATAAATGAACTATTTTACTAATTAAATTATCTAAAGACCTTTGACAACTCAAAGACTACCAAGTTTGTGTATGCTTTCACTTGACATTTTATCTTTGATTTGTTCTCTTGTAATGTTTTTCTTTGATCATGAAATTTGTAGAATTTATGGTTTTCCTGGACCTTGTACATTCAAGGACATGTTTGTCAACAGGAAGAAAGATTCCTTGGTGATATTCTACTTTGAAGTCGTTAAAAATAGAATATTTCCTTTACTCATCAAAATTCCTCGTCACCAGTGTTTCAAAACTTAAATCTCTACCTGTGTATTGTTAGGTACTACTATGTTTATGAGATATGTCTATAGTTATACTTTGTGTTTTAACAAATAAAGCTTGCTTTAGGATCAGAGTGCAGAGGCCAGACAGTCTAACATGAGGGCCAGCTGTGGGGATTTCTGTCCTGCCCGGTTCCCACAGCCCTCAAGTCCCAAAGAAAATCACACAGTGAGTCTACATTAGGTTATAAACTGATTGGCCCATTAGCTCAGGCTTCATATTAGCTCCTTTAATGTATATTAACCCATTATTCTTATCTATGTTAGCCACATGACTTGATACTTTTTCTCATCCAGGCAGGTTACATCTTGCTTCTTTGGTTGTCTGGGCTAGACTGGGGGGAATGGGCTTCCTCCTTTCTAGAATTCTCCTGTTCTCATGGCCCCTCTCTACTTCCTGTCTGGTTGACCCGCCTATGCTTCCTGCCTGGCCAATCAGTGTTTATTTAAAATATGATTTACAGAATACAGACAACCCCTCCCTCCCCCACCAAGGCCATGGTAGCACACTTCTTTAGAGTCAGATAGATCTCTGTAAGTTCAAGGCTACCCTAGTATAAAAGAGTCAAGTGGTGTTGGCCCATACTTTTAATCCCAGTACATAAAGGTCGCACGCCTTTTATCCCAGCACTAAGGAGGTAGACACAGGAAGGCTAGGCAGAGAAAGGGATATGAGTTGGGAGGAGACAAGAGAGGATGGAGTCTTGCAGTTAGTAAGAGGATGCAGTCTGAGGACAAAATCACCCTTTGGGTCTATGGATTCGGTAGAGGTAAAATATCTTTCTAGTGGCTGGCTGCACTGATTTTCTGATCTCTCAACATTTACCCCCTAGTATCTTACTCTGAAATTTTATTAAGAACAATTAGAATTTGTGCTACGGATGTCAAGCCTATTATATTTCCTTGAGACAAGGCCTCTATGGAGTGCTTCACTTCAGTGATCTGAAAATAATTAGAGATCACCATTCTTGCACCAGCAAATAATTATGTTGGGCAAATAAGCTTCCCTTCATTCTATTCATTGTTTACATACTTATGTAAACACAGATTCTTTGTTTTTCTCTGAAGATATTTTCCCTGAAAATGAGACTATACAACTGTCTTTTACAGTAAGTGTTGATGTCATATTTAAGTGTTTCTTTATTTTATATATTCACTCAGATACACGTATCCCTCACAAAGAAACTGATATAAAGGGAGTTTGCCACTGTGCTATTCTCTTTTCAAGTGTGTTTGAGGTTACTTGATGGTACGTTATGAATGGAAATCAGTCATTATTCAGTGTCGTGATCATATCCCATTTATTTTTTTCTTACATGCAGTTGAGTATAATATGAAAAACTGAGTGAGAAGCTTTGGTAGGTGTTTATATTTAGATGGAAAGGATATAGACCATTATGTCTACATATATTTCAATTCTCCATTTTTGAGTGACAATTTTCACCTCAGAAATGTATGCTCACTGACTTTCTTTCATTTACTAACAGAGAAAGCATCTTAATTAGACACTCTCTTTATCTTGCAAATAATGCATTAGAAGTTGCTGAATTTATCTAACTCATTACACAAATTAAAAATTTTTATTTTAGTGGAACCTATCACCTATTGTGGTGACGTATTATCCATTCCTTTGTGACCCAGAAGAGCCAAGTTGGAAGTAAGCATATGGGAACATCTACTCCCTGATGACTAAGCAACAAGCTCAATAACAAAGAAAGCTCATAATCATTGTTAATTTTTTAAAAAAAATGCTATTTTAGTGGAGTTATTAAATTAACATCATATAGTAATTAAAGAATTGAATAAACAAAATGAAAATCATTATAGTCCTATCTCATAAATTAATGCCTCCATCAAAAGTTTCCATACCTACGAAACAGTAGGACCATTCTCTGCCAATATTAGACCAGAAGTTGCAACTTCACAGACTACATTTTCAACTCTGCATCAAAAATGCAGCTGTGCAGATTCTCTCTGACCATCGGTGCAGGACTATGGTTTGCTAGGGTGATGTTATGAATGGGGACTAAGTTCCTTCCTCTTCAAGTGTGTCTTAGATATTATTTTCATTATTTAAATATTTCTTCAATCTTAGCTCATAGTATCTTCTTAAATATACCTGGACATTTGTTTTCATATAGAATTTTCAAATTAGTCACTCATTCTGTCAAAATTTAATGCTTTTATCCCCAGCAGTCTTTTCAAATGAGATGATTTCATTTGAATTAGTTTCAATTATCTAAACAAGCTTGTTCATTAAAAAAATAAACAAATAAATAGTGATGGTGCAAAGAAAAGTCATAGACAGTATTGTGAATATAAATGAAAAAAAAATATTTTTCTGGTCAAAAGACCCAGGAAGCCTCTGATATTTAACCCTTGATGTATCTGATCCTTATGCTTTTTTCATCATTATAACTATGTATGGATGATCTCAATTTCCTGGGGTCTTCTACAAGCAGGGGAATGTTTTTACTAAGGAAGTACAGAAATTTTATCTGAGTGATAGAGACAGAAGACTTCTGGATGTCATCATGAGAAATTTTTACCATTAATACTTCAGCAATTTAAACCACTATTTATTCCTGCTCAGTTCCTGGCTTTTTTTTTGTGAGACACATGGATGTATCTATATTTCATAAGTTCAAGACCTTTTGAGTGTCTTTAATACAAAAAAGGAATAATTCATACAATTAATTTTAGGGTTGTCAATTTTTAAATAAAATGACCATATAAAAAGGGCTAACAATTTCTATTTATTAAGTGGGCATTTAATGCACACGCAAACAAATTATCTTTGTATTTTTATAAAGAAGTTTGTTTAGAATGTGACAGTATCCACTTACCTATGAGACTGACTTTTGACAATATATATTATATTTAAACTTAGCTTGGATATTCTTACATTTATCTAAAAACTAAGAAATAGAAAGTTTTGTGGAAGTTTGTTTTCTGAAGGCTATTGGGGTTCTTTCAGTATATATTGAATGTGGATATCTTGTCATGTGCTCTGTGAAGTCACATAGGTACATAAAATAATTGCTGCCCTACCAGCAAAAGAACCTTTGAATTTTATGGAACAAAACATGAACTGTGTTGTGAGTACATGAGATGATAAAACAGAATACAAACTAAAGATTCTTGTGATATACTGAAATGCAACTAATGTTTTAAGTCATATAGTATCATAGAAAGTATCTAAATTGGGAAAATTAAGATGCTACACAAAAAATTAATCATAGAATACAAGTCTATTTGCTATAAGTGTAACAGGCTACTTAGGTTTGTGTGAGGAGGTTGCATGGTATATTTTTATTTTCACTCTTATGTCTTCTCTGAGTTTAGGATTTTTAAGAATTACTGAAAATGTAAAACTCAAAATGAGAGAAAATGTAATATTGTATTTTTTGATACTGAGTTGACTAACATGTTTATTTTCACTTGTGTCTGTGTTTTATTAAGTGATATAACTTTATCCTCTATATGGATGACAAAAATTCAGTGCTAGGCAAAATAGTGTTTAAAATATAAGACCATTTTCCAAAAAAGTCATGTTCTTCATAATGTAATATTAATAATGTATTATTCAATTCGTTTTCGAGAAATATGTTAACAGTAGTTCTAAATGAAAGCAGTCACACTATTCTTTAGTGTTTATAGAATTAACCCATATAATGTACATTATATGGAAGTCTAGTATTATGTAGCCTCTGTGCTCTGTTTTTCTCTGTTATATAAATACTTTTTTTTTAATTTTTTTATTGAGAAAAGGAAAAAAAAAGTTTCCGCCTCCTCCCAGCCTCCCATTTCCCTCCCCCTCCTCCCACCCTTCTTCCCCTCCCCCTACTCCTTTCCCACTCCTCTCCCCCTCCCTCTCCAATCCAAAGAGCAGTCAGGGTTCCCTGCCCTGTGGAAAGTCCAAGGTCCTCCCCCCTCTGTCCATGTCTAGGAAGGTGAACATCCAAACTGGCTAGGCTCCCACCAAGCCGGAACATGAAGTAGGATCAAAACCCCGTGCCATTTTCCTTGGCTTCTCATCAGCCCTCATTGTTTGCCATGATCAGAGAGTCCAGTTTTATCCCATGCTTTTTCAGTCAAAGCATCTTCAACAAATGGTGCTGGCACAACTGGATGTCAACCTGTAGAAGAATGAAAATAGACCCATATCTATCACCTTGCACAAAACTCAGGTCCAAAAGGATCAAAGACCTCAATATCAGTCCGAACACACTGAAACTGATAGAAGAGAAAGTGGGAAGTACCCTACAACAGATGGGCACAGGAGATCGCTTCCTATGTATAACCTAAGGGCAACATTGAATAAATGGGACCTACTAAAGCTGAGAAGCTTCTGTAAAGCAAAGGACACTGTCACTAAGACAAAAAGGCAGCCTACTGACTGGGAGAAGATCTTCACCAACCCCGCAACAGACAAAGGTCTGATCTCCAAAATATATAGAGAACTCAAAAAAACTAGACTTTAAAATGCTGATTAACCCAATTAAAAAATTGGGCACTGAACTATAAATACTTACTTAAGGTTCTAGAAGTTTTGGTCTGTTGAAAAATAATGCTAATCAATATCAAAGCAACTGAATGTGTAGAAGTACAATGTAGAAGACAGAATTGAACATAAGTTATGTGATAACCCTGTGTTCTGTGACAGGCATGCCTATGGCAGTTGGGAACTTCAAGAATGACAAGGACAGATGTTTTGGCTCGGATGGCAGCATAAATGTAAAGGAGACATGTATAAGGTGCATCCCAACTGCGTTTACAGCCATCCTGACTCTGCACATGTCCTCTGGTACCAAGTCCTTGGATAAGAAATTTTCTTGATTGCTATTAGTTCAATCATATTTCTTCACAGGTAAATATTTATAATAATAGTACATATAATAAAACAAATTATTCCTAAGATGCATGATTTTAATCCAAGTCCAGAAAATGGCTCATGAGACACACATGTGCTGTTTTTTTCTAACCCAGACTATGTCTACATTCCTGTTAAGTGGGCAGAAATTCTCATGACTTCTTCTCAGCTGATGCTCACAGTGAACCATCCTAGAATAGTGATCACAGCCACCAGTGAGATGTCTGCTGTTCTGGGCAGAGTTTAGGTGTTTCATAAGAATACCAACAGACACTCTAGGAGATGGATATTATGAAAGTCTCTGGTACAAATGTTGAAACAGAGGCAGAGGAGACTTACTAAGACGGGCAAAATCAGGTTGACACAAACTGACTGAACCTCATGCTGTAACCAGGTGTGGCTTCAGGGCCAACAGCTTTCCTCACTGCTCTGTCTCAAGTATTTCCCAGATTTTTTTTAATAAACCATGTACAATAAAAAGAAAGATATTATTCTGTTATCGTAGTTATTAAATTTTATTCTCCACTTAGTATCATTCAGGAGGCAGTAGTAAACTTGGAAATATTGTGCTAAAGTGAAAAAAGGAAAAATGACAACGGAAGAGAAAGAGAAACAGTCAAAGAAATGTGGTATGGCCCATTAGATACTGTGAGACTGGGAAAGACTTTGAAATATTTAGCAATCCCCATTTTTTCAGAATGTAAGAAGAGACATGTTTGTAATTAAGTTTAAAAAATGAACTCAACCAAGACCTTTGCATTCTGGTTATGTATTTTCTTTGAATTTTCTGCTTTTCAGGATTCTCACTGCTATGTGAGGACCCTCAGCACCTAGGATGTATTACAATTAAAAACCATGACAAGTTTAGTACTCACTCTCTCCTTTCTGTTTCTTTTTTCCTCTCTATCTCTCTGCCTAGCTTTTCCTGAGATTTCGGGGGGAAAATTTACTGTCTACTGCCAGATTTGGTAAGAGCTAACAAAAACCACTTGCAAAAAACCTGATGATGGATGTAATTGTGTTACTAATTTGTATAAATAATTATGAAATGGAACTGTGATTACTAAAATGTGTTAAAGTTACATGAAATAATTGCTGCTGGGAATTGTGTGCTTAATAATATTGGAAATATTTGGTGCAGTTCAAAGTCTTATATTTTTTTTAGATCAAGTGAGATATATAATGACTAACATTATCTTGTGAGGTATAGTATCTAAGCCTAATAGTGCAATATAATAGCACTGACTTGGATCCTCAAGGAGAAGTGCTATTGTGGGTACTACACATGTTCATTTAAAAAATATTATCCACAGGTGTTACCAGCTCAAAGTATTGCTCTGTTTTATTTGATATACTTGCGTTTAATGCCACAATCATTTCACAAGATTCTTAAAGGAGAGAGCTTTTTTTCTGTTGATTTGCTACTATCAATGGCAAGGTGTAATGTGCTTTAAAAAACTATATTTAAAGGTATGGGGGACAGAGATACCTCTGTCTGGAGTCATTGATGTTGAGATAAACCAGTAACTAAAGATTTATTAACAGAAACTGAAAGGAATTTGTTTCAAGAAGAAGCTCAATAGCTATTTCCTAATGTCCACTACTGTTTAACTACTGCATCATGAAAGAATGGGTTGACAATATTGTTTACACTTTGTAGCAAGCCCTGTTCTCCTGAGCCCCTTCTCTGAAATAAGCCTTGTAGACGTATAAATGGGCCAGAACAACAATGTCACTGAATTCGTCCTGCTGGGCTTCACTCAGGATCCTGCGGGGCAAAAAGTATTATTTGTTATGTTTTTACTCATCTACATTGTGACGATGGTGGGAAACCTGCTCATTGTGACGACAGTGATTATCAGTCCCTCCTTGGGCTCCCCAATGTACTTCTTCCTTGCCTCTTTGTCAGTCATGGATGCTGTTTATTCCACTGCCATCTCACCCAAGCTGATTGTAGACTTGCTCCGTGATAAGAAGACCATCTCCTTCACAGCATGCATAAGCCAGCTGTTTATAGAGCATTTATTTGGTGGTGTTGATATTGTCATTCTGGTGGTAATGGCCTATGATCGTTATGTGGCCATCTGTAAGCCCCTGCATTATATAATTATTATGAATCGACGGGTATGTATCCTTTTCTTAGTGATAGCCTGGGCAGGAGGGTTTGTACATGCTCTGATTCAAGTTCTTGCTGTGTATAAACTTCCTTTCTGTGGTCCCAATATCATTGACCACTTTGGCTGTGACATATACCCATTATTGCTACTTGCATGCACTGATACCTACTTCATTGGCCTCTCTGCCATTGTCAATAATGGGGCCATGTGTATAGTGATCTTCATCCTCCTCCTTCTTTCCTATGGAATCATCCTAAGATCTCTAAAGATTCACAGTCAGGAAGGGAGGCGTAAAGCCCTGTCCACCTGCAGCTCCCATATCACTGTGGTTTTCCTCTTTTTTGTTCCCTGTATTTTCATGTATGTTAGACCAGTTTGTAGTTTCCCTGTTGATACAATTGTCACTCCCATGTTGAATCCATTAATGTATACTTTGAGAAACTCAGAGATAAAAAATTCTATGGAAGAACTTTCCCAAAAACTATTAAGTCCCAATAGGATAAAATAACTATTTGCATTGTGAATGTAATTTGTAAATATTGGGTGTTTCTTGTGATTTTTAATAATTAACGTAATTTCTTAAAGTATCATAATTTTGTTGTACTTTTTAACCATTTCTCATGAATTTACTATTTCAGTTTATGTCAAATTTTCTATAATTTCTTTATATTTTTTTATACATTGTATTTTCATCATGGTTCTTCTTCTCTTCCATCTCTTCCCAGATCTTTTGCCCTTCTCTTCTCATCCAACTTCATGTTCTCTATCTATCTATCTATCTATCTATCTATCTATCTATCTATCTATCTATCTACTACTCCCCACTCTCTCTTTCTGAATTCCCTCTCTCAACTTTCCCAGAACCAAACTTCAAAGAACCTTCAAAATTAACAACCGAAAACCCAACAAGGTAAAAGGCCAAACCAAACCAAATGAACCACACACACACACCAAACCCAATAAAACCAAATTCATGGAGTTCATTTTCTGTTCGTCAGCCAACTATTCTTGGGCATGAGTTCTGTCCTGGAGTGTAGTTACAACACCTAATAACTGTCCATTCAAAGAATATTTTCCTTTTTTTCTCCCAGCAGGTATCAATTATAGATAGCTTGTTAGTTAGGTATGGGACTTTGTGTCCACTTCTCTTTTCAGTACTGGGATATTTTATGTAACTTGAATCTGTACAGGTAATGTGTATGTTGTCAATCTCTGTGAATCCATACCTGCAACAGTGTATAAAAATTACCAATATTCCTTGAATTCATCCATGGCCTCTGACTTTTACAATCTTTGTTCCTTTTCTTCTGCTTAGGTCCTAATATTATTTCCTACTTTGATAACATTCCATGTCCTGCATATCTTATGTTAATCTTCTATGCATCTCTTTCCAGAATGTTTAATTTGGTGAATTTATTTTTTCTAATCTAATACTTTATTATTAGATGCCAGTGAAAAAGGTTTTGAAAAGTAATAAGATATATTCTTTCAAATAATTTTATTTAAGCAACATGCCTGCAATAGGAATAGCGTTGGCTGGTGGTGTGTTAACTGTGTAGGTTGTATAGAGAAGAGCTAATATTCTGATCTCAGTAAACGTTTCAGGAACAGGAAAAGCCACCTTTCTGTGGTGTCTAGAATCTGTCAGTAGTTTTGTTCTCAGTTTGTTGTCATCAACCAGAAGTTTCACATTTTTCTTTGATTTTTGTACTTTTGTTATTTTAATTAAACTTTTAAAATGCTTTATATCATGTATTTTCTAGTGATTGTGACAAATATGTGAGAAAGTTAAATCATGAAATTATATACTTTATCAAGATTCTTTATACAATGTGATGAAGTTTTTTTAATTCCTTGAATTTGCTAGATAAATGTGATGTCATGTTGAAATAAATATTTTTGTTTCCAATAATTTTTGCCCAATATTTATGACATATATCCTCATTATGTTGATGCATTAGTTAAAATTGAAAAATAAAGATCATTATTTGCAAGATAATCCCTAGTTTATTTCATGCATGCAGTCAAAGTGTATTTATAAATCTCTCCAGTAACAAGATTTTGGGTTTATTATTAATGTCCATAATCCCCTCGCAGAATCCTTTAATCTACATTCTGATAACGTCAGTAATGGCCAGTGTCTTAGTAAGTTTTATCAAAGAAAAGTCGTGATAAGTTGCACACACTTAAATCACCATCAATATGGAGGGTTGTAGTTGTTGGTCACATGATTTACGGGGCAAGAAGTTTTCTTAAATATACTGCTGTTTCTCTTTCTTCAATATATGTATAGTAATTTTAAGGATTTATGAGCTAATGTGTTATAAGTAACAGAATCACTTTGGTAATACAAGCTCTATGATATATTACTTATAAAAAAGCTAAAAAATAGGGAGTTGAAAATTACATGGAATAAATTACTGAGGGAAAATGTATGCTTATCCAACTCTAAACTTATTTTTGTATTAAAAAATCAAAATATCTCTCTTTATGAATGGAATGATCCTATACTTAAACTATACTAAGGACTCCACCAGAAAATTACTTCTAAAAACCATCTTTAATTAAGTAACAGGTTTACAAAACCATTATTCAAAAACAAATGGAATGAGAGATTGGAGGCAGAGTAATGGATAGATCATGGGAAAGAATAACTTTTCCCATATATATTTAATTGATTAATAAATTGCATGTTGTTGAGTAAAGAAATCTAAACAATTACTGCCAAGGCCGAAGAGCCATTATTGAGGAGTCAGGAAGTGGAAAAATTGCAAAAGTCAGAGGAAAATGGGGACTAGAGTAAAACAGTATCTTCTGATCCTGAAAGATAGCAAACCACGAAACTACAAAATGCCCACATTTTAGGATAGTACCTACCACATAAAACTACCATATAGAATGTTTTTGAAATCACTAATTCAACTCTTCTTTGCATACGTGCCATTCACAGTTCCATTATTTTAATTATGTTAACAACATTTTACCTCATAACTTTTGTAGAAATCAGGTAACTCTTAGAAACAGTCAAGTTCCTCTACATAGGTGAGAAGGGCTTTGATGACCTTTTTCTTGTAGTCACTGATTTGATTCTTTAGATGCAGAAATAGTGCAAGAGACAGAGATTTGGGAAGAAAGCTGCAAAATACTATCTTCTCAACTTGACAGGGTCATTGCATTCATGAACCCACAACATCTGAAGTTGCCTGATCAAAATCAATCAGTCACATATGGAAGAGGACTTCACAGACTACTTCCCTAGCTGAGGATCTATTTAAAGTTAATAGTCTCTGGGTGAGAGGAAGTTTTCTCCCATATGTGGCTCCTGGTACTGGTATATTACTAATGCTGCAGTGGATAACCCTGCACTAATGCTTATGTTGATGGTCTAATTGAAAACAGTGGAAGGTATAAAAAACAAAAAATAATAGATAGGTGGAAAAGACTTGAAGTTGGGATGGTTATGTGGCAGGGGTTTCATACGAGTTGGAGAGACTGAGTGTGAGCATTATTAAAATATATTGTGCATACTCGTGAAATTGCCAAAACAGTACAAATTATTTATAATTATCATATGTACTCACTCATAATTGGTTTTTAAGTATAAAACAAAGAAAATCAGCCTACAAATCACAATCCCAGAGAACCTAGACAAAAATGAGGATCCAAAGAGAGACATATATGGGTCTAATCTACATGGAAATTTAAAAATTACAAGATCTCCTGAGTAAATTGGGAGCATGGGGACCATGGGAGAGGGTTGAGGGGGAAGGGAGAGGGAGGGAGAAGAGCAGAGAAAAAAATGTATAGCTCAATAAAATCAATAAAAAAATATTAGAGAATAAAAGCACTAGAGATGCGCTTTAACTTACAAATACTACACTTGACACTATATAAATTCATCTACTTGTTTCATCAAATTTAAAATGATATTATTATAATAAGTCTTTCCCCTGACAGTTGTGGCTCGTATCTAGGCCTTTGTGACACAGAAGAACCACTATGTTTGTAGTATATGTACTCATTGGATTGATAGCAAGCTAAAATAAGAAATTATATTGGAACATATTTAACATTGTAAATTTTAGGAAAATAGCAATATTTTTATATAGTAATTATTGATTAATGTTAGACAGAAATTAATAAGATGAACAGAATGAAAATTATTATGGTTCCATCTCATACATATCCAAGAGTTAATCAAAATCTTTGTTTCTCCAAGATGAGGAATACCTATTTTCAGCCCCAGTAGATGAGGAAGACCCAGCTCTCAACCTTCGTTCCTCAAAGCTAAAATTATTCAATATGATCGTATGTACAGAGTAATCCATATGAAGATATTACATTCACTTAGATTTGCTTTATTTGTATTGTTAATTATGTTAATTAAAAATTAAAAATGCTAAATTCTATTGTGCTGACTTTCATAAGATCGTTTTCTAGTAAATGTCTAATGTAATATGAGCCCAACTCCTTCATAACCATAAACACTGCATACTCCTGTTAAATGATGTGTATAATCAACTTTCTTTTCCCCTTTTCCTACTCATAATATTTCCTTAAAGGGTATTTTGGCAGACAGATGCACTTAGCTGAATTCAATAAAAATGTTTTGATTAAGGAAACACTGTTTTAATGAAAGGAGAATGAAGCTTTTTATTTAGAGGTAACCTTTTTTTCTTTTACATAGGAAAGAGTTCAGTCATACAAATTAGAGGGAGTTCACTTTTATTTGGTATGATAGAAATGATAGTGAACCAGTTGCTCTGGGAATCTTCTGTTTTGATTCTGTTTTAATTTACAGTGGTGCAGGAGAAAAACAGTCAAGCATGGGTTTATGTGAGGGTACTAATGGATAAAAATGAAATCCTTCATATAATTGATCAAATTTTTAGGCCCAGCTAAGGTTTCCTCTTCACTTTTTGAAAATAAAACATAAAAATAAAATGCCTTTAAAAGTCTCTTCCTCTTCTAAAAACTACTGTTTTTGCTTTTGTTTTCGTAGGTTGAACCTACAAGTGTATTTGATACTTCGCCTTTTCTTTTGTAGTAACAACAATAGTTTGTTACATTCCTAAAATGTAAATAATTGGACCACCATCCATAAACAACAATAAAGTCTCTTTTAGTCTAGGTAGACTGACACATCCCTGTCACAGTTATTGGAGAGGTGGAGGCAGAAGGAGCAGAAGATCACTTGAGCTCATGACTTTAATGCCAGGAAGACTATGTCTCAAGAAGAAAAAGAAAAAGTCTTTTTTTTTTAACCTCTGCATTTTCAGACAACTTGTAAGATGGAGTATCCCTGGAATCCCAAAATGCTTAGGAAAGTCCAAAATGTATTGGAACTTGGATACACTTTTCTTAATATTTGGTGCTACATATGTGCATTGATTATCATTACAGGGATTATCATCTAAGAAATGGGTCCTATGTCTCTATGCTCTCCAGCTTTTCTTACAGCACTAATAGATGCTCATGTCCCATTGTTATAATCATCAGACACTAAGAATTTAAGTTAATGAGTAGTTATTCTTATACCTTCCTGGTGAGTCAAAATATTAGATCTCTAACATATTATAATTTGCCTTCATGTGTGCGTGAATTCCTCTGATAGAATTTTTTCTTAAACAGTTTATGGATCAGTCATACTTGAATGGCTAACAGAACCTCAGATGTTTTAATCACAATATAACTGTTGAAGAAGATAAATCTCACTGGCAGAAGTTTAAGTATCAAAAGTAAATATGATGTGTAATATAACTAAATTGTAGAGAACAATATAACAATAAAATAAATCAACCATGATAACAGTGTGTTGTAATAAAAGTAGCAACAAAAATACTTAATTCTCTTTAATAGCCACATTTGTAGGGCATATAAGAAGGATACTTTTATAATCTCTCTTCTGTTAGTATAAAAGTCAGTTGGGAGTGACTTATAAAACAGAAGCCTGTTTCACATCCCACAACAGTACTGTCAGTATAACATGGGAAAGCAAGTATGAAAGGAAAATGTAGAATTTCTTGTTCGAAGATTAAGAGTTCTGGGCAGTGGGTGACACATGCCTTTAATCCCAGCACTGGGGAGGCAGAGGGAGGAGTATTTCCTGAGTTCAAGGACAGCCTGGTCTTCAAATTGAGCCCCAGGACAGGCTCCAAAGCTACACAGAAACCCTGTCTCAAAAAACCGAAAAAGGGGGGGGGGGAGTATATTGAAAGTTTCATGGAAAAAAAAAGAAAAAAAAAGATTTCAGGGCAATGACAGCAGGTCATTAGAGCAAGCACGAAGTCCTAATGAATTCAGAATGTTGTGTGGCAGTGTCCACAGCATGCCAATATAGTGATTTGGAAATGCAACACTGATTTTCAATTTCTGTGGCTGAATAAAATATTCTAGAGAAAATGTAATGGAAGCACATCAAGCACTAGGTCTCATGTAAAGTCCCTGAGCCCCAGCCTACTTATGGCAAACAAAGTTTAAGATACCTTCTTATATTGCTTCATTTTTCCATACAACTGTAACATTTCAACTCATAAATTTATAAATTCTGATACATGTACCATAGTATGTTGAAATTATAGAAAATTCTGAAGGGTAATAGAAATCTTCAGAGGCAGTACACATTTTAATAACTGCTGCTATTTTTGTATTGAATTCTTAATATATCTCCCCCCACACACTTTTTTGGTTTTTCGAGACAGGGTTTCTCTGTGTAGCTTTGGAACCTGTCCTGGAGCTCAAAAAATGTGACTTTTTCATTTTTGCTGGTTATTAGTATTTATTAGTATCACAGGAAATTTTACTTAAACTATTAACTGAAGATAGATGAGTTTATACTTCAAAGTCACAAAGAGAAGGAAAAAAACATTTACACTGAGTGTGCTGTAATCCAATGTATGGCAAATAAGGGGGAAATTTTCAAAAAAGATATAAATGAATAAAGGCCCAGAGACCTTTTGGGAGTAAATCCTGAAGGTCAGAAAAACAAAACAGCCAGCCACTGGCTCTTACCACTACCTCAGTCCAAAATGGTGATCCTGCCTCCAGAATTCCTCAGAATGACATTATCTGAGAGCTGTCTCTTTCCATCTTATATTCCTCTCTAACGCTGGGATTAAAGGCATGCACCACTACTGTCTGGTTTCTATCTATCTAGTGTAGCTACTGGAATTAAAGGCGTGTGTCACCACTGCTTGGTCTATAAGCCTGCCAATGGGGCTGTTTTACTCTCTGATCTTCAGGCAAGCTTTATTTATTAAAATAAAAATGAAATATCACTACAGACATTTATTCAGAACCCCATAGGAAAAGTCACTGTAACTATATCACAAATCTTAGAGAATACTTAGCTTGTTATTCAATGTGGAAATAATGTATAAAGTTTCCTGGAAGATAAGAAGTATTCAGATTTTCTTGGTGTATACAAGATCTTCAATAAGATCATAGGAGAAAACTTCCCCCAAACTATGGAAAGACGCACTCATACAAATATGAGGAGCCCACAGAACACCAAAAACATGAGACCACTTAGACTAATAAAGTCAACAGAACTACCAATAAGTCAACAGAACTATATGCCATGATTCAATCAGAAAAAAAGGACTATAGGTAGATAGATGGACGGAAAGACGGACAGATGAGCGGATGGATGAATAGATATCGCCAACAAGCCAAACCTAAAGAGAATACAGAAGACGTTATTTCAGGTTTAAGAGGAAATGGTTTTAACAGAAAGCCTGTGGAAAGAAATGAGAAGCCACAATTATTAAAACACAAAATACCACTGAGAACACAAACATCAGCATCAAAAATCAACAACATGATAAGCGGAGCTAATACATACATTTTCATAATAAATTTAAGTATCTGTTACATCAATTCTTCAATCAAAAGAAGTTGTAGGGAGCTGCGGGCTGCATTCCTGCCACCCAGCTCCCGGCCACCTGGCAAGCTTATGCCCTGAAATAACAACACACAGAAACTGTATTCTTTTAAACACTGCTTGGCCCATTAGCTCTAGCCTCTTCTTGGCTCTCATATCATGCCTAACCCATATTTAGTAATCTGTGTAGCACCAGTCTTACTGGGAAAGATTCAGCATGTCTGACCTGGTGGCTTGCTTCATCACATCTGCCCTGGAGAGGAGCAGCATGGCGTCTGCCTCACTTCCTCTTCCAGCATTCTGTTCTGTTTGCTCCACCCACCTATGTTCTAACCTATCAGGCCAAGCAGTTTCTTTATTGATTAACCAGTGAAATCAACAGATTGATATATGACACTCCCACATCAAAAAGACACAGGTTGACTGAATGGATAAAGATACAGAAATTCCTTGATCAATTTTCTAAAAAAATACAACACACACATTTTAGTTTTAAGTATAGGCACTGACTTAAAATAAAAGGATGGACTAAAGTATTCAAATGAACTATGAAGGAAGCAGGAGTCATTATACTAATATCTGACAATATAGGCATCAAACTAAAACTCATCAGAAAAGATGAGAGATGTTTCATTCATTAGTGAACAGCTAACCAAGAGGACATTACTATTCTAACACATATGCACCCAACACTGAGGTGCCAATTTATTTAAAAAACTATCACTGGATTTAAGACAGAGTAACATTATTCCATTAATAGTAGGTAATTTTGATATACTACTCTCTACAATAGACAAGTTACCTAAAAAATAGAGAATCACAATTAATTGATATCATACATCAAACTGATATAATAGATATTGACAGAATATTCTATCCAAACAGTAAACACATCCTACTCAAAAGGACATGAAAGTTATTCTTAAATAGACCACATCCTGGGACACAAACCAAATTTTTACATATTTGAAAAAAGATTGAAATCCCTTCTTGTAACCTATCTAAACATAACACAATAAAGCTTACAGCAATCAAATGTCTAAATACAAAAATTCATGGAGATTAAACAACTCATTACTGATAAATGAATGGGCCAAAGTAGAAATCAAGTAAGAAATGTAAAAAAATTCTTGGAAATAAATTAAAATAGAAACACAACAAAACCTCTGGGATACACTGAAAGCAGTACTATGAAGGAGATTTGCAGTGTCTAATGCCTTCATTAAAAAGTCAGAAAGACCAAAAGTCTGGGAGTGGGACGCTATCTCTGTCCACCACCAATTCAGGCTAGGTGGGACTGTGAGTTCCTGGCCATGGTGTTTTCCAGAACAGGACTGCTACAGAGGGCTATGTCTGGGTCCGTGGCCCTAGAGAAACCAGGGTTTGAGTTGATGTCTGGAGCTCCTGTTGTCACCGAGGGTCATATGGATGGTCAGGGTTGGTTGGTCACCTGGGACTGTGCTAATCTGTGTGGCCTGTGCTGCCTCTTGGTGCCATGGAGACATCCAGACACAAGCACAAGCTGCTGCCTAGAGCCATGTCTGGGTCTGTGGCCCTGTAGAGGCCAGAGTCTTGTGTGGTGTCTATGGCTCCAGTGGCCACCAAGGGTTCTATAGAGTCCCGGGGTCTGGTGAGCCCCCTGAAACTATGTTGGTGCACAGAGGCCATGCTGCCTCCAGGGCAGTGAATGACCTGTGATGTCACCAGGCCGTGGCGGCATCTGATCCTGAGCTTCTGACCCATGGCGGCATGACCCAAGGGCCATGTCTGGGTCCATGATCCTACTGCAGCTGGGGTCTGTGGCGATGTCTATGCCCCATGTTATCATGGGGGTCATTGGAATCATGCTGTGCCCTGCTCTTCACTGGCCCTGAGATAGCTGATCCCGCCCCTTGATGGCTATTGCAGCAGACTAGCTGGCCCTGTCCCTCAGGAGAGAACTCATTCCTGCACTCACACTCAGGAAAGATGACCCCACCCCTCACAATAGATGTGCACTTCACCTAGGAAGCACACTAGAGCTGACCCTGTTGTGGGGGTCACAGTTGAAACAGCCCTCAGGGCATGACAGTAGAGGCTAACCCACCTCTTCTGCCCCCTACAGCAATCAGGAGCCAGGGTCCTGTACCTTTCCTGGGCAAAACAGTAGAGCTGGCCCTAATGATATGAGTCAGGGAAATCCAGATCTGAATGGTCCAAGAGCAGAACTGCCTCCGCTCCTTGCTGTATGCTGCATTGGTTGATCTAGTTGAAGCAGGACTGGAGAGCTCATGCAGGTAGTGATGATCAGGAAAAGCTAGCAAGCTGACCAATCAAGCTATCAGCCAGGCTCAGAACCAGAACATTGAGTTGGCCCGTTCCAACATCCACCATATCTATGAACTACTGGAGCATGTGAAAGGGATGAACCTACAGACCCAAAACTGCAAGATCTCCATGACACAGGACAATAGGATATCCAAGAGGATTGTAAGTAAAGATGAATGGGTTTACCTTTATGCTAAACTCTGTGTCTCAATGGGACACACTATAGCTTCTGCAGCAAGATTCTTCTTCTTCTTCTTCTTCTTCTTCTTCTTCTTCTTCTTCTTCTTCTTCTTCTTCTTCTTCTTCTTCTTCTTCTTCTTCTCCTTCTCCTTCTTCTCTTCTCCTCCTCCCCTTTGTCCTCATTTTTCTTCTTCTTCTCTGTTTCTGTTTTGGTTATTTTCTTTGGTTTGGGGGTTTTCTTTTAAATTTGGTTTTGATTTAGGGGGAGGTTGCAAGGACAGAGGGTAGATTCAAGGATATGAAAAGATAAGTGGGATTTTAATGTATGATGTGACATTCAAAAAAAAAATAAAAGAGTCCACATAAATGGCTTTATGATGGAATTTATAAAGTTGGAAAAACAAACACAAACCAAATCCAGACTCAGTCAACAGCAAAAAAAAATAATAATAAAAACTAGAACATTAATGAATGAAACAGAAACAACAGCAAAACAATCACGAAAAATCAATGATTTTTAAAGTTTGTCGTGGGTTTTTTTTTTTTTGACAATATAGACAAAATTGACAGACCTTTGACCCAACTAGCAAAAAGAAAGAGAGGACCCAAATTAACAGAATCAGAAATTAACAGGGGAATATTCAATAGATACCAAAGAAATCCAGAGTACACTAAGGAAAAATCTTATACTCCATTAAGCCAGAAACCTAAAAGAAATGGATGAATTTAGAGATTTAGTCAGAGCGCTAAAATTAAACCAAGAAGAAATAAACATTTCTAACAGACCTATAACAAAGGAAGATATTGAAATATAATAAGAAATTTTGCAGCTTAAATAAATCCAGGGACAGATGGCTTCACAAGATAATTGTACCAGACTTTCAAAGAGGTTCTGTAGCCAAAATTTCTTAAACTTTCAAAAATTAAAAACAGAAGAACTCAAGCTAATATTACTCCAATACCTAATACATAACAACACACACACACACACTCACTCTATGGACCAATATTGCTGATGAACAGAGACTAAAACACACCCAATAAAACAGTTACAAACAATATAGACACATCACAAAGACTATACAGCATGACAAAGTTGGCTTTATCTTTGAAATGCATGAATGTTCAACATACACAAGTTAATAAATATAAAAAATCACATAAATGTGTTTGAAGACTGAAAGACACATGAATATTTCAATATTTAAATAAAAAGACTGATAAAAAAAAACAACCAACATTCCTTCATGATGAATGTCCTATAGAATGTAAAGATAGAGAGGACATCCCTCAACATAATGAAAGCTCATGTGAGAACCCACAGTAAACATCACCCTCAATGGATAAAAGCTGAAAACAACCTTACTGAAGTAAGGAATGAGACAGGAATATCTACCGTCCCCACTCATTTCAATAATTTCTCAAAAAATAAGGGAAGAGAAGGAAATTAAAGGTATACAAATAATGAAGTAAGCAGTCAAACAATCCCTATTTGAAGACAAGATGGATAGTATACAGTAGATATTCCCAAAATTCTTACAGAAAACCCCTTGAGATAAAGGCAGTATGTAGCAGGACAGAACAAACTTTCAAAGATATATAAAAAAAGAGTCCTAAAATTCACAAGAAACCAAAAAAGACCCTAGATAACCAAAGTAATACTGAACAAAAAGAATAATGCTGAGGAACTACAATTCCAGATCTTAAATATGTGAAAAACTGTAGTAATAAAAACAATGTGGTACTGGTAAAAAAAAAAATACATGTAGTCCAATTGAACAAATGGATGACCCAAACATAGGTAAAGGGAATGTCAAACACTTACTATTTGACAATGCCACAAAAAAATATAAGCTGGTAAAAGAAAGTATCTACTGAAGACACAAAACAATCCCACACCAGTTAAGAGTTATGGATATTTATTTGAGGGAAAAAACTTACAAATTGCCATCCCAAAAAACAATCCTCTTGTCACAAACAGGAAACAAAGAGTCTAGCAACCAGAATGGGAGCTGGAAGCAAGAGAGAGCACGCCCAGTTCCCACTGCATTTTAAAGTATAATAGACCACACCCCAATGGGCTGGTATATTGGCTGAAGGAGCAGAAGGAGCACCCGCAGCAGACTACAACAAATGTTGCTCAGAAAACTAGACAGTCACATTAAAAACGTAAAACTAGATCTTTATCTTTCACTTTGCACAAAAACTGATGTTCAATAAGTCAAAGAACTACCCATGAAACCCAAATCATTCAAGCTGTTAGAAGAAAGCATAGGCAGTACCCCACATGATATAAAAGTAAGAAAGTCCTGGACAGGACATCATTTTCCAAGAATTAAGGCCAAGAATTGATAAGTGGAATTTAATGAAACAAAAAACATTCTCCACAGCAAATGAATCAATAAAAAATATAAGCCAAAAAAATGGGAAATGATCTTTTCTAGCTAGATATCTGACAGAGGATATATATCTACAATATATAAAGAACTTTAAAAAAGCAATAAAAAGAGAAAGGGCTGGAGAGATATCTTAGAGATTAAGGGCACTGCTGCTCTTCCAGAGGTCCTGAGTTCACTTCCCCAGCAACCACATGGTGACCCATAACCATCTATTGTGGGATCTGTTGCCCTCTTCTGGCCTGCAGGTATACACGCAGGCAGAGTACTGTATCCATAATAAATAAATATAAAAAATAAAAGAACAAATAATTCATTGCTTTTCTAATGGGCCTTGCACCTAAACAGAGAACTATCCAAAGAAAAAAATAGTGGCTAAGCAATACCTCGCAAAATATTTATTATCTTTAGGATCTAGGAAAATGAAAATCAGAACAACTTTCAGATTGTATTTTACCATAGACAGAATGACAAATATTAATAAAACAACCAGCAAAAATTAATGGGATTCAGGGAAACTGAACACTTGTTCAGTATTGATCAGTGTGATGGACTGAATAAGAATGGCCCCCATAGGGCCATTGAGTGCTTAGTCCTCAGGTAATCTCAATTCATTTTCCCTGGTCATGCTCACTAATATTTGGCCCCATAATATACTATCTCATATCCCCTTTAAAAGAACTGCATTGTTTAATGTTGAGATGTTGTAATTTTACTAAGATTAGCAAGAAGTCAGTCTGTATATTTAGATATGGATCTGCATGAAGAGCTCATGAAATAATACCAAATAAACTGCCCTCAGATGCTCCCTATTTCAGTGTGAAACACAATAACAAGGAAAAAAACATAATGGAAGAGATGAATGGATTGACATAGAGAAATAGAAATGAAGGCAGAATGCATGTAAAGGAAGAAGCAGAGCAAGGTAAGAAAAGAATAGTGATGCTAGGTATTTGATTTATGATCTTACAGCCTTATTTTATTCATGGTTTCTGTTTGATGGTAGTTTCCCTAAACCATAAATGGATCTTAAAGTCCAAATTATATAAAGAGAATCAAATAAAAATAAAGGGAAGCATTCCTTTCAAATGGTAGATAAAATTCTATACCAAGTTATTAATTTTGTAACTTTGAAGTTTATACTGAAGAAGCAGTACTCACAAATGATCCCCAAAACAACCTACATCTAGTTGGTTGTTGCTCAGGGTCTATATACTTTCTCCTCTGTTTTGTTTTGTTTTAATTAAGACTATGCTTTTCCAACTTAGGTAAATAATAAAGGGGTCAATGTCACAAACTGTAGAGTGCTTCTCCCTGTATAGTTTAGGGGCTATTACTCAGACACATTTCAGTATAAGCAACAGGTTAACCTATAGGCTGTAGCCAATCAGGAAAGTATGTCAGGACTTGGAGACCCTGTTTTCAACCTGCTTAGCAATTTAGGATTGTAGTGTCAACATTGGGTACCCTAAGTGCTCCTATGTAGGCCTCCTTACAGGTGTACCAAAGCAAAATATCTGGTAGACATCTGTGGAAGTGAGCAGAGATTCATCCATCTGGAATAAGGACATTCATGGGTAAAATCAAAGTTCATCCCTCATATCACCCAGGTTGAGCATTGTCCTCAAATTCACAAAACTTCTTAGTGCACACTATGTCCTCCCCTTCCCTTTTCTTTCTGGGAGTTCTACCATATTTGGGAAACTTTAGATGAGCTACCAGCTGTAATGTTTTAAAAGGTTTCCCAGTTTAGATTCAATGAAGGTAGGGTTTTCCTGTCCTGCAGCTGCTTTCAAATAATCAACATGGAGACTTAAAATTACTTATAAGTATTTGGCCAATAGCTCAGGCTTATTACTAACTAGCTCTTACAACTTAAATTAGCCCATTTCTATTAATTTATGTATTTCCAGGTGACTTGTGGCTTTACCTGTCCTCCAGTATGTCTTTCTCCCTCTGCATCCTCTTCTGACCTCCAAGGGCATCACATACACATGCTGTATTTACATAAATTCAGGAAAAACATGCATATGCATAAAAAACACCCTTCAAAAGGTCTACATCTGTAGGAAGTATATATCAGAAAGATATACTTTCTTTAGAGAGTGAAAGTGTCAGAACAATTAACATTAGAGCAGAGAGATTAACCTTTGCCTTCAAATCATTGCTTTTTATTTGCTAGAGGCTCTTCTGTGAATTCAGATGAATATTTAATTGTCATATCCTCCTTTTTGTTTGTTTAAGTTTTATTCTTTGAGCATAAGAATATTCTTTGACATTTACCACTGAGTAAATACTCCATTATGTAAATGTACCATATTTTCTTTATCTCTTCTTCAGTTGCAGGGCATTTAGGTTGTTTTCAGGTTTTGCATGCCTGTTTATTTTATGTGGGTTCTGGGAATGAACACAGGTTGTGATGGTTTTGTGTCAGGTACTATATTTCTCAATCTCTATGATACATGCCATTTCACTAAAATAAGTATTTTTCCAGTTTCAAATGAGTGCACATAGATATTCTTTAATATCACAAAACTGCACCTAACTCTCATGGTAGCTAGACCTTATCATGCTCATTTCCAGTTGATGGTTTTCTCATCGTCACAACAGAATACTTAATTTTATTGCTAAAGATAGTACATTTGAACTCTGTTTTCACAGGAGGTCAGAATACCAGTTATCTATAGTGCTTTTCAGATTTTCAGAGTGGAGGAATCATGCTGTTTTTATATCAAGGAGTTTTCTGTAAGAATTTGGGGGATTTCTAATGTATCTACTATCCATTGTGTCTGCAAGTAGGGATTGTTTGAGTGCTTATTTCATTATTTGTATCTCTTTAATTTCCTTCTCTTGTCTTATCTTTCCAGCTAGTATTTTGAGAAAATTATTGAAAATGTGTAGGGATAGTGAGCATCCATGTTTTATTCCTTACTTCAGTAGAGTTGTTTCCTGCTTTTATCCATTTAGGGTGATGTTTGTGGTGGGTTTCTCATATGTAACTTTCATTATGTTGAGGGACGTCCCCTCTATCTAGATTCTACAGGACATTCATCATGAAGGAATGTTGCCTGCATTTTGTCAATGAATTTTTTTTTTATTTTTATGTTTTTCAGTCTTTAAGTATTTGTAGGTCAAGCTGCAGAAGTCTACTGTCTCTGCCTTGGATACTCCTTGGACAAGCTCTCATATGCTAATCCAAGACTAGCTTGCATACCCCCCACAGGAGTTTGTTGTAGGAGGCCCCTTGTTTGTTTCCTGGCTGCCCAGACTCCCAAAATAGCCACACAGAAACTGTTTTAATTATATCACCGCTTGGCCCATTAGCCCTAGATTCTTATTGGTTAACTTTTACATCATAATTTAACCCATTTCTAGCAATCTGTGTATTGTCACGTGGCTGTGGCTTACATCATTTCCATCTGGCTCTGGTGGGGCTACATGGCTTCTTACTGTCTCTGCCTCCCTTCTTTCAGCATTCAGTTTCATTTTCCCTGCCTAGCTCTGTTCTACCCTATCAGGCCAAGCCATTTTCTTTATTCATTTAACCAATAAAAGCAACACATAGACAGAAGTCCCTCCCACACCAGGAGTGGGCAACCTCCTCTGCACAGAAGGACCTGAGAGTCACTGTAGACCTCTTGATCTGTAATGGGCCAGTCTGATGAGACCCTGACATAGAATGAACAGCTACTGTTCACAGACTTACCTTCTAGTCTGTGTGTGACCCTCTTGTTCATTAACTGACCTCTGAATATGTTGATTGTTCCCTTTAATGCAACAGTTGTGAGTGGGTTAATGTGTTGGTCTGTGAATGGCTGGTGAAATCCTGAGCTCAAGGAGAGGCTTACACATGAGTGGATACCTCTGTTAAGCCAGGAGTGGACTTGCTGACAGACTGATCAGTGAGTGGCCTGGTTTGGGGATAGAGTCAGGCGGATCCCTTGAGAACTTGATGTTAACACTCTACAAAACCCCAGGAAACACCCTGTATCCAGTTCCTCCTCAGTTGTTTGTGTCCTGGTGTCTGAAGGGGAGTCATTGAGACATTAACTGGGAATGGGACATCAAAGAAGTATGAGGTAGCTAGCTGGGGTTTTGTGAAACCCAGGCAGGCAGAGGGACACTACAGCAGCTGTGGGGAAGCTGAGGCAACTGGTGAACACCAAGGCAGCTGTCATGGGAGACAGCAAGGCGTTGGGGGTGGGACACTGGGGTAGGCCTGAGGAACTCCAAGGCAGCCTTGGATCCACTGATTTTGGGGGACATAAAGTGAGGGTGGGGTGGGGACACTGAGGCAGCCTGCAAGAAACTGTGGCAGTCAGAAAAGACACCGAGACAGCTTGGGGATACACCTAGTCAGATGAGTGGAACACTGAGACAGTTGTGGGGGAGGCAGTTGGGGGAGCAATGAGGCAGCCTTGGTAACACTGAGACAGCCTGCAGGGGGCAAGGCAGTGGGTGGGAACACACTGGGAAAGATGGGGGTACAATATCGAGGCAGCTGGGGGTGACACTAAAGCTTCATGGGTGTACACCAAAGTACAAAAAAAGGGCGGGGAGAATGAGAGACCCCCGTCCCAGCCTGTCATAATAAAAGACCCCCATTCCAGCCTGTAGCAAGGTCCAACTTAAGTCACCTACATAAGCTTAGATAAACAAATTTTATAGACCCAGGAGGGGCTCTGCTGCAC
Source organism: Alexandromys oeconomus (assembly GCA_963919705.1). Lineage (NCBI taxonomy): Eukaryota > Metazoa > Chordata > Mammalia > Rodentia > Cricetidae > Alexandromys > Alexandromys oeconomus. The sequence goes on along the minus strand of CAWTZB010000011.1, from coordinate 38,866 downwards.
TGAAAAGGATATCTGCGGTCAGCTAGCTCTGTATTAACTGAGCCGACAGGAAGACAGTTAACCATTGCGACAGTCTGTCAAAATACCCAGAGAGCTGAATTTAGCTTTATCTAGATCTTACAGTTTCTTTTTATGAACCTGCAGAGGGACAAACAGCCCTGTCCTAAGCTCGATCCTAGCCCACCCAGCATATAGGAACCAATGAAATGCTTTTCGCTAGGCAGTCTCTTATGTAACTCCTGAACCCCCTATAAATGCATGATGTATTCTCAGTCTGGTATGCTCATTCAGCTAGCTGCTCATCCAGCTGAGTTGGCTGAAGCATCCACAGGTACCTGTGTGAATATTAAACTGCCTCTTGGGGGCTGGAGAGATGGCTCAGAGGTTAAGAGCATTGCCTGCTCTACCAAAGGTCCTGATTTCAATTCCCAGCAACCACATGGTCGCTCACAACCATCTGTAATGGGGTCTGGTGCCCTCTTCTGGCCTGCAGGCATAGACACAGACAGAATATTGCACACATAATAAATAAATATTTTTTTAAAAAAATAAACTGCCTCTTGCTTTTGCATCCAGTGGACTGGTCTCGGTTCTTGGGTAGGGGGATCCCCAATGTGTGAGACACCCTTTTAGGGGATCTTTCAGTACCATGGGGTGACACTGGGGAGAACTCCGGGGAGACATTGAGGTGGGGGACCAGTCAGCTGGGAGGAACATGGAGCAGTGGGTAGGATGCATGAGGTAGTCAGGGGGATGTCTAACAATCAAGAATAATGGGGAGACACTGAGGCATAGGAAATACACGCAGACAGCTAGGGGTGAGATACTGATGCAGCTTGAGGGGCCCAGAAGCTGTCCGACTCATTGTGTCCCATTCACTCCCTATCACCACAATTGTTTGTGGTCTCTCAATTTACCTCAGGGGCCTCCTCTCCTAATGCTGGCAACATTGGGGAACCCCGAGGCAACAAGGGGGACACTCAGGCAGTTTGGAAATCACCAAAGTAGCTGGGGAGGGGGCATGGAGGCACCTGCAAGGGTTACACTGAGGCTGCATGTGGGATTCTTAGGTAGCGGGTGGCGCACTGAGGTACTCAGGAGGAATACTGAAGCAGCCACGAGGGGACACTGAGGCAGCCCTGGGGTAAACTGTAGCAGCCATGGAAGACACTAAGTTGTAGAAGAACTTCTTTTCTAAGAAGCCTGGATTCAGTCTGTAAAGAGTGCACCATTTCTGAATATGCCTCATTCTTAGCCCTATTGTCAAACCATATTTTTAAGAAAAAAATATTGAGGACAAGACTAAGCACTAGAAATAAAAATAGTGATGTAGAATAAGGATCATATACATCTTGTAAAACCTCACACATGGTGTAAGTGAAGAAGCTATTGAAACCTTGGCCGGTTAGATTGTCTGGCATACTGCTGTTGTGATCCAGCTGCCCTCACTCCCCCTGACCGACAGGGGAACTTCCTTGTGGTCTGTAACTGACAAGGATGTTTGTGTTCTTTCTGGCCTGTGGTTTTCCAGAGAAGCAGTAAAGGTAGAAAAGGCTTTTAGCTCAGGACAAAATAAAGGTTGCTATTCTTCCACCCGAAAAGAAGCCTCCGTGTCTCAATCCCGGAACCCGCCCCCCCATGCTGCGCCACCAGTGCGGCAATTGCCCTTTTAAATCAGTAACTTATGAATTATATTTAGAATAATAAATCTCACCTGTGATTTAATTAGCTGGAGTAGGTGCAATACCCATTACCTGCCAGTAGGTGTCACTGTGCACTTGGAGCCACATGCTTGGTTTAAATCTGATTTTAGGTTAAATGATGAAAGATATGCTTAAATTAAGAAGTTGTTTAGTATAAATCACAGACTGTGTGGTCTGTGAAGTTCCTTGACTGTTCAACAGCCCCACAAGACAGTTGGCAGAGGGAGGCAGTGCTCCTGCTCAGGATAGAGGGCACATTGTCCAAGGCACTGGCGGAGATGGGCTGTGTGCGAGCTCCTCAGCTTTTTCTGCCCTGGCCTCCCGCATCTCTCTGCCCGCACTGCCTGAGCTTCCGCTAGCGCAGACAAAATCCGGACCCCAAAGTCAATCATTTCGGCTAATCAGGGCCACTGTGAGGGAATTCTATGCCCAAATCAGCACAGCCCTGTGGCTGACCAGAGCCACCAGAGACTCAAGTGGTCCCACAAACCAGGCGCCAGCTGTAGAAGTTAACTCAATTTCGGAAATAACCAGGCCTGCTTAAAGATAAACAATTATATTTTTACTTATTATAAGGGGAAACTCATGCCACAAGAATGAGAAGCCCATGTTCCACTGTGTCCCACAGGAAACACCCAGAGAGAGCGAGTACCTGGTCTGCCCCAGTTTTTCTTCCTGGGCTCCAGGTAGCCATGCCTTAACTAGGTTCCACTTCTTAAAGATGATTGGTGAACAAAGCTTCCCCCATCACAGTGGGGGAAACACGAAGGCAACTGAGGGGTAGGGAAGCTGGTACTGAGGCATTTGGTATGGAACACTGGCATCTGGTGAGACGTGGAGGTTCCCAGGAGGCACTGAGGCAGCATCAGGGACTCAGGAACCCTGCAGTACACTGAGGGACTTGGGAGAAATGCCAAAGTAGCCTGTGGTCTGCTAAAGAGGGTCACTGGGGCACACAAAGGCAGCCTGGAGGAAAATATGGCAATTAGGGAAGACACCAAGTCAGTGGAGTGTAACACCAAGACAACCTGGGAGACACCGAGGTAGCCAGGAGAATACCAGGGGAGATGACAGGCACTGAAGTAGTCTCAGGGACACTAAGGCAGCTGGGAGAGACAAGAGGGAGCTGGAGGGCACCAACGTGGCTGGGGTGGGGGAAACTGAGGTAGCTGGCGGGAGGCACTAGGCAGCCTGGGGGACTACACGGGGGACACCAAAGCAGCATGGTGCTTACTGAGGCACTCAGGGGTGGGACATGTTTTCATCAAGGGGAGTACCATAGCAGCATTGGGGAACAGTTAGGCAGCCAGGGGGGACTCCCATGCAGCCTGAGGTAGACTGTTGCAGGGGGAGGAGTGCTGAGGCAAGGGTGGGAATGGGCTTGGGGGCACTGAGGCAGACAGGGGAGGGAAACTGAGGCAGCCTGGAGGACATTGAGGTAGTCATGGGGCAGGAAATGTGGTTGGAGTGTAGCAGAGTCACTGTATAAAGGGAAAACATCAGAACAGTTTGGAGCAGGGAGTTTTGGCACACACCTTTAATGTCAGCACTCTGGAGAAAAGAAGATCCTGAGTTGGTGATCAGCCTCGTCTTCAAATTGAGTGCCAGTACAGTCAGGGCTGCAAAGAGAAAACCTGTCTTGGAAAACTGAAAACAAGGAGGAGAGCCTTGGAGAAAGGGCCAGAGCAGTGAATGTCCAGGGGCCCAGTCATTACATCAATGACCTCTGTTGAATGAGCTGTGGGGCTGCGTTCCTGCCACCCAGCTCCCAGCCGCCTGGCTAGCTTATGCCCCAAAATAACACACAAACTGTATTCATATAAACACTGCTTGGCCCATTTCTATTAATGTGTGTAGCACCACAAAGTGGTGACTAATCTTGCCTAACCCATATTTAGTAATCTGTTTAGCACCAGTCTTACCGGGAAAGATTCAGCATGTCTGACCTGGCGGCTTGCTTCATCGCACCTGCCCTGGAGAGCAGAGGCATGGCGTCTGAGCTCCCTTCCTCTTCCTCCCAGCATTCTGTTCTGTTTACTCCTCCCACCTATGTTCTAACCTATCAGGCCAAGCAGTTTCTTTATTAATTAACCAATGACCTTCCTCCATCATTCAACCTTGGTGAAGCCAATGTACAATAAAGGTAACAGAACAAGTTATTTAAACCAACAAACAAACATACATACAAAACCTTCCTGGGGTTAAAGAAAAAAAGAAAGTCTGGCGAAGCAGTGGATATTTGTTTCATTTCAAGACAATTATATTTTTGTGTGTTTATGTCTAATTATTTAATTTTACTTTTACATTTTCTCTCCTATTTTATTTTGTTTTATTTTTGTGACAGGGTTTCACTGTGTAGTCCTGGCTGTCCTAGAACTTGCTCTGTAGATCAGGTTGGCCTGTAACTCACAGAGACCCACCCACCTCTGCCTTCCAAGTGCTGGGATTAAAAGTGTACATCACCACCACCTAGTTACATTTACTTTTCCTATCTATCTATCTATCTATCTATCTATCTATCATCTATCTATCTATCATCTATCTCATCCATCTATCCGTCTGTCTGTCCATCCATTCATCCATCTATCCATCCACCTATGTCTATCATCTATATATCTGTTTGTGTGTTTGTCTGTCTATCTACATCATCTGCCTATCTATATCTATCATCTATCTATCTATCTATCTATCTATCTATCTATCTATCTATCCCACTATCTTGATCTATCATCTATTTTCATCTATCTGTTGTAATCTATCATCTGTCTATCTGTCCATCTATCATCTATCTATCTATCTATCAACCATCTTTACTTATTTATTTATTAATTCATTCACCTATTATTTCCTCCCAACTCTGGCCTCCCTACACAATTAAAAACATTAACCTGACATTACAAAATAATAGATAGATAGATAGATAGATAGATAGATAGATAGATAGATAGAGGATAGATGGATAGATAGACGAGAGAGAGAAACAGAGAGACAGAGAGATTCAGGCAGTGAGATCCCCAGCACGGCTGTCTCTTTTTTGTTTTATTCCAAGTTAATTATATTCATGTGTGTACTTATCTATTTTATTTTAACTGTATTATTTATCTTTATTTATCTATGCCTGTCCACTCCAATGTCTCTGGCCTCTCTCAAGGTGCCTACCCTATTTTTGTGTTACAGAGAGATGTTACTTATTTATTTCTTGTACCTAGACTTGTGTGGGTTCTTGGATACCATACCCGAATAAACCTTTTTGTGGGGTGTGTCAGAGAAATGAGCATTAGAAACACTGGATTCAGTACAGTAGAGCACATATTCCAATAACTGCTGTGGGGTTTGGTGGGAAGCTGGTCCTCCATTTTCTAGCTCCTGAATGCTGGGATTACAGGCATGGGCCAGCACATCCAGTTTTTGCAGTACTGAGAGGATAGAATCCAGGGCTCCAGACACCCTAGGTTATATGCCAGATTCATAGGACTGCTGTCTCTCATTTGTTATTTTTATTCCAAGTCAATTAAATTTATGGTCTATTTTTAGATTAATTTCTTTTCATGTGCATTGCTGTTTTGACTGTGTGAAGGTGTCAGGTCCCTTGGAACTGGAGAACAATCCATAGGGCTTGCTGGCTACTAGATAAAATGAAATCTAATTAAAAAGTGAAGTAAAATCAAGTAAGCTAGAAAGACACATGAGCATGGAGTTCCCTCAGAAAGCTGAAAAGAGCTGACTTTGGAAAGCAGCATGGAAGGAAGCAGCTTCTCCCCACCCCATCTGCTTATTTCCAGTGCCTGAGTGTTGGGGGTTGCAGATATTGACCAGCACACCAAGTTTTATGCAGTACAGATGACAGAACCAAGAACTCTGGGCACTTAGGCCAGGGCTCCCTCCTTCCCAATAAGCCAGGCCCCCAGTACTGCCTTCCTTTGTTTGTTTGATTCCGTGTTTATAGATTTTTTTATTCAGTGAATTAGTTAGGACCGGGACCTATCTACATGGCCTGGGAAATTACTAGCTGGATCAGACCAGCCTCCAATTCACAGAGGTCCACCTGCCTCTGTCTCCTGAATGATGGGATTCAAGGTGTGTACCACCACATCAGGCTTCCTTTTATTTCTGTAACTCCAGGAAGGTTTTCCACTCTGTTTTTAATTTCTTGTTCTGTTACTTTATTATACACTTAGTTAGTTGTTTGTTTTTGCTATTGTTATGGTTTTTCAGGACAGGGCCTCTCTGTGTCACCCTGGCTGTTTTGGAACTCACTCACCACCAGGCTGGCCTGGAGTTCACAGAGATCCCCCCGGCTCTGTCTCCCAAGTGCTGGGATTAAAGGCACACACCACTGCCACCTGGCAAGAAATGTGGATTTACAGATAGGAAAAAACCAGCAGAACACAAAACAAAACCAAACAAACAAACAAAAAAAAAACAAAACAGGAGGTCATGGAGACCGTATGGCAGAGCACCAACGGATTCCCGAGTTTAGCCACTGGTGATCACTCAGACCTGTGTTCTCCACATTCTGGAGGCTGAGGCTGAGTGTTGGAGGGCTACAGAGTGAGTTCTAAGACAGCCAGGGCTACATAGAGAAATCCTGAGAAAAGAAGAAAGACAGACAGACAGACTTTCATTCAGTACCTAGGCTTCTTCTCATTCTATCCCTACCCCCAAGGCTTTGTTCTGTGTGCTGTGGCAACACCACACTTTATGCACTGCTGAGGATAGAAGTTGTAGGGTCGCCCTAGACAAACTCAGTTCCGGACCCAACACCACTGGATGCCTCATACCACACCCAGTAGTTTTTCTTTGCTTTTATTTACTTTGTAAATGCCACGTTAACTGATCATTTTAATTTTTATTATTTTTAATTCTGTGTGTAGCTTCACTCACATAAGTACAGGGGCCCAGAGAGGCAGAGCCATTGGGTTTTCTAGAGTGGGTAGGCATAAAAGAGAAAGAAAGAAAGAAAGAAAGAAAGAAAGAAAGAAAGAAAGAAAGCGTGAGTAGGAATAAGCCCTCCCCTTGGGGGCGGGCTGCCCTCGGGCGTATGTTTACTGATAAATGGGGCACGCAGACGCTGCACGTCCCTTCCTTCCTGCCTGTTCTGCCCGGGTACTCCGCTGGAACCTTGGTTTCATGAGTCTGGTTTTGTCATTAAACTTGTTCAAATACCTATTATCATTGGTCATCATTAATCAAACCACCATATTTGGCGCCAACGTGGGGCCCATTTGCCCCCACTGCTCGTTAGCCTGCAGCCCACAGCAGGTCCTGGGCGGACGCGGTCAGCCACGCACGGCAGCCAACTCCCCCGCCCGCAGCCGCGCGGCCCCGGACACGATCGCGGCTCCGGACGCGATCGCCACAGTGCCTGCTTGCTCGCCCGCCTGCCCGCTCTAGGTCCGCAGGCAGCGCTTGGTTTCTAGCAACAACAACGCACCTCCCCCACACCGGTCCTAGGCTGCGGCGGTCCTGAGCTGCTGGCATCCAGCGCTTTGTTCCTCTCGCAGCGCCAGAGGAGTTAACCCCTCCCTCTCTGCCTTGACGTTTGGAGCTGAACAAGGAAGCTTAAATATTTGCGGTTTTACAACACAAACCACCACATTTGGCCCCGAAGGGGTCACTTTGAATAAATTTCGGTCTTGAGATTTGTTTCAGATCAACTCTCCACGTGGATTCAAGTGGACTCTTTCGTCACCTCTGGCAGGAACCAGTCATTACAGGTAAAAAAAATTTTTTTTCCTTTTATAAATAAAATGTCTGACAATATCACCGTCCCCAACTTCAATAACCTTTTTGAGTGTACCATGTGGGAGATCCTACAAGAGGTGTCTAGCACCCCACATCTATGGATCCTTCTGGGATTAGTAGTTTTCCTTGGTATTAAGTGGTTTGACGACAAAAGTCTGATAGAGTCTTTAAGAGACGAATCCAGGATTCTTAAGGCAGAGGTTGAACATCTAAAAACTATTGGAGATGAATCCAGGATTCTTAAGGCAGAGGTTGAACATCTAAAAACTATTGGAGACGAATCCAAGATTCTTAAGGCAGAGGTTGAACATCTACAAACGATTAAGCATGACAATGATCTTCTCAAGAATCAGTTTAAAGTTCTGCAGGAAGAGAACAGAACTTTGTTTAACAAGACAATGGTGACTGAAAAAAATTTAGAAAAGGTTCAGGCTGATATTAAGGAGAAATTTATTACTATGGAAGAAGGAACAGCTGATTTAAATCCTAAATTTCATCAGTCATTTTCTGAAGGGACTGAAACATTATCTCAGAGAATTAAAACGGTTGAATGGGAAAATCAAGTTTTGTCTAAAGCTTATGACAGAGTGGTGGAAAGATTGTCAATACAAGAAGGCACGGTTTATGCCATAAAAATTATGTCCAAAGATGAGAACTTATCTCTAATGGACAAACTTCATACTTTAGAATCCTCAATGAAGGCTTTGGAACATAATTTTGGACAGGAGATACAGACATTGCAGAAGGCAATGGTGAATAGAATTGAAAAGATTGAGGAATTTCTAAATTCTGATTCTGATGAGGAAGAACAAACGGTAGAAAGGAAAATTTTAACTACATCTGTGGGTAAATCCCTCCGGGACAATTTCCACAAATCTCTATCTACACCTCTACCTGACTTTCCAGTAATAACGACAGAGAAGGTGATTGGTTCCAAAAACCCTAGGATCATTAAGGAAGATACATGGGAGCCTGTCCGTATGAATGATCTCAAAGAAATTAAACAGGCTGTCACGGCTTTCGGGATGCACTCCTCTTTTGTTAAAGAGATGCTAAAATCTTGGGCCATGACTAGCAGAGCTACTTCTTTGGACTGGCTCCAGCTGAGCTCTGCAGTTCTTGAGAGTGGGACGCAATTAAAATGGAAATGCTTATTCAGGCAAGAGGCTAGACTTTTAGAACAGCAAGAAAAGGCAAAGGGAAGTGACATCTCCCTAGATAAAATTCTAGGTGAAGGACTCTTTTCCGACCCTCAGGAACAAGCTAATTTGGATGAAAACACACTCTCCATATGCACTACAGCAGCCTTAAGGGCTTGGGACAGGGTACAAGACCCAGGACAGAGAATGGAATCATTTGTCACAATTAAACAAGGTCAGAGAGAACCCTTTAGTGATTTTTTTACAAAGACTTACTAAGGCTGTGCAAATAGGGATACCTGACCCTGACACAAGACGTATAATGATTGAGTCTTTGGCTTATGAAAATGCAAATGTGGAATGCAAAAAGATTTTGGGGCCTTTAAGGTTCAGATCAGCACCCTTGGAAGAATGGGTCTTGCATACACTGGATGTTGATACATTTGATTATGGCACTGAAGCATGGGCAGAGGAAGCAATTTACAATGGTAAAAGGAGACACCAGAATACCAAATGTTTTAATTGTGGCAAAATGGGTCATATGAAAAGGAATTGTAAACAATGGATTTTCAGAAATAATAATAATGCATCTTCTAGAAATAACAGAAATAGAAGGACTCAGCCTTCAGGTTTATGTAGAAGATGTGGAAAGGGCAGACATTGGACGAATGAATGCAGATCTACAAGAGATAGACAAGGCAACCTGATACAGACGGGAAACGTGAGAGGGGGGGCTCACAGGCCCCCATGACAAACATGGTTCAGTCATTTCCAGTTTCTGCAGAGAACGTGCCTCATCAGGACAATTAGGAAACCTCATGCCTACTGTTACAAACGATAATGAGCAGAAAGATGAGTTACGTGTGTTTTGGCAAACTTCTATAAATGATCAAAGACCTAAGCTGAGAGTGTGTGTAAATGGCATTTTTATTACTGGCCTGCTGGACACAGGTGCTGATGTAAGTATCATTACCCCAGAATCTTGGCATCCGTATTGGCCTCTTCAGAATGTAAATGTTCAGTTCCTGGGAATTGGAGCCCTATCTCGAGTAAGACAGAGCACAAGATGGGTTGAATGTATAGGGCCTGAGGGACAAATAGGAAAATTAAGGCCATATGTAGCCAATATTGCAATGAATTTATGGGGTCGTGACCTATTACAACAATGGAATACCCAAATTAACATTCCTGCTACTTCTAGAGCCTATATTTCTGAGAATAATATTAAAAGATATTACAAACGGAGAAAACCGGCCATTCGGGCCGTACAAGAACAGACAATTGAAGCTCCTTCAGAGATACCAACAGCCTTGCCTCTAAAATGGTTGACTGAGAAACAAATATGGACAAAGCAATGGCCTCTAGCTGAGGAAAAGTTACAGGCTTTAGAACAGCTGGTACAAGAGCAATTAGATGCTGGACATATAGAAGAATCTACCAGTCCTTGAAATTCTCCTGTGTTTGTGGTTAAGAAAAAATCAGGTAAATGGAGAATGGTGACAGATCTCAGAGCTATCAACAAGGTTATTCAACCTATGGGTCCTCTGCAATCTGGAATCCCTTTGCCCTCTTTATTACCAAAAGGATGGCCTCTTATAGTTATTGATTTAAAGGATTGTTTTTTCACCATACCTTTACAAAAAGAAGATAGAGAAAAATTTGCCTTCATGGTGCCTACTTACAACAATTCTCAACCTTCCAAGAGGTACCACTGGGCCGTCCTCCCCCAGGGTATGTTAAATAGCCCCTCCTTGTGCCAATTTTTTGTGAACCAACCATTGCAAATAATACGCAAGAAATTTCCTAAATCTATAATATACCACTACATGGACGACATCTTGTTATCCGATTCAAACATGGATACCTTGAACAGACTGTTTGAAGAAATACAGATACTTTTACCTAAATGGGGATTGCAAATTGCTCCTGAGAAGATACAGAAGGGAGATTCTGTTAATTATTTAGGTTATAAAATAGGTTTGCAAAAAATTAAGACACAAAAGGCACAAATTAGGAGAGTTTGCCTACAGACTCTTAATGACTTTCAAAGACTGTTAGGAGACATTTCCAGTCTACGACCAGCTATTGGGATAACACCTGATCTAATAATTCATTTGAACAAAACCTTGGAAGGTGATAAAGATTTAAACAGTCCCAGAGAATTAACAGCTGAAGCAGAAAAGGAACTGACGATGATTGAGGAAAAATTACAACAGGCACATGTGGACAGGGTGAATCCAGAGCTCGATTGTATTCTCGTCATATTACCATCAAAAATTTCTCCTACAGGAATTTTAATGCAGAGAGATGATATTATCTTGGAATGGATCTTTTTACCACATAAACCAAGTAAAAAACTGAAAACTTATGTAGAAAAAGTCTCTGAGTTAATTATAAAAGGCAAGCTGAGACTTCGTCAACTAGCAGGCATAGACCCAGCAGAAATTATAGTGCCTTTCACTGCTGATGAACTAAAGAAATTATGGGAAGATAATGAACCATGGCAAAGAGCTTGTGCTAGTTTTTTGGGAGATATTAATAACAATTATCCAAAAAGCAAGAGGCTTAACTTCATAAAGAGAACTTCTTGGATCCTTCCTCGAATCGTCCGTGATGCTCCAATAACTGGAGCCCGTACATTCTATACTGATGCCAATAAAACAGGGAAGGCAGGTTACAAATCAGAAGACTTGGGTAAGGTGGAACAAAGTCCTTATGATTCTGTCCAGAAGGCAGAATTATATGCCATTCTTATGGTGCTAAGGGATTTTAGAGAACCTATTAATATAGTTACTGATTCACAATATGCAGAAAGAGTTATTTTACATATTGAAACTGCTGAATTTATACCTGATGATACAGAACTAACCTCATTGTTTATCCAGGTTCAAGATTTGATCAGGAACAGGCTTTGGCCTATGTATATATAACACACATCCGATCCCATACGGGTCTGCCAGGTCCTCTAGCACAAGGTAATGCAGACATTGATCAGTTATTGATCGGTAGTGTGCTACAAGCCTCTGAATTTCATAAAAAAATATCATGTTAATAGCAAGGGTTTGAAGAAAGAGTTTTCTATTACATGGCAACAGGCTAAGGAGATTGTAAAGAAATGCCCTACTTGCTCTTTCTATAACCAAACGCCACTGCCAGCAGGGGCTAATCCAAAGAGCACCCATAGGAATGAAATCTGGCAGATGGATGTGTTCCCACTTTGCAGAATTTGGCAAATTGAAGTATGTTCACCACACCATTGACACTTATTCAGGCTTTCAGTGGGCAACTGCTTTAAGTTCAGAAAAAGCTGATTCAGTAATCACTCATTTATTAGAAGTCATCTACAGACGGATAATGGTCCTGCTTATGCCTCTAGGAAAATGAAACGGTTTTTTGACTATTACAATATCAAGCATGTTACAGGTATACCATACAATCCTACAGGTCAAGCAGTCATAGAAAGATCAAATCGAACTATAAAGGATATGTTGAATAAACAGAAAGGGGTGGAAAACACCCCCAGAAATAGGTTACATAATGCTTTGTTAACCTTGAATTTTCTTAACGCTAATGAGAAGGGGACAACGGCTGCACAGGTGAGGAACAATTGTGGATACCGTCAAAACTAATAAAGGTTCGGTATGAAGAAGAAAAGCCATTTGGAAAAGATAAATAACAATTCATTCACAAGGATGGCGAGCATACTGATGGTAAGGAATACAGATAGGTTGGGGGCAGGGTTCTTTTCTTATCTCCACAGGAAAATACTGATCTTCAAAGAATTTAAGGGACCCTGAATATTTAATTACTGATGGATGGATAATAGTTACGACCCACTAAGGATCAACTAACATTCTATACATACTGTAAGTATTGATTTTATATATATATATATATATATATATGTTTTTTGTTTTGAACACTTCTTTATAAATATGTAGAGCTGGTTTTGGAGTTGGACTATGGCTCAGTCCCTCTTCAATTCCAAGCCTGTTGATAAGAGATATCTCAGAGGTTCTGTCTCAGATCAGGAGCCATGAAATGGGACAGAATTAGGATAATTATATACTTGATAAACTTTTTTTTTTGCTTTTCCTCGTATCTGTGTCTTTCTTTATATGTCAGTATATGTCCTTGCTGTTAGTGTTTAAATTTCCCATAACAAGCAACAAATTTTCCTACAGTAATTTTTGAAGTTTCCAGGATGAAGATGGGGCCCCACAACATCAACTCAACCTGGTTTTTATGACGTCATGAATATATTTTTTTCTCTTTTCTACGCGCTAATATGAGACCTGTTTTTTTGTACCAACTGCACAAGACAATTTCGAATGGTGCACATTTTTGACAACACTCTGGCCGGACCTTCTCAAAGCGCTCAGGGACTAGTTATAATTTTCTTAGGCCAAAGGTTAATTTGGGAATTTTACCATCATTTGCTTTCACAGGAGCCCCTAAGGAGAACATCGCCCCCATGTCAGCTTGAAGCAATCTTAGAGGACGGCGTCCCCTCTCCCAACAGAGTTTGCCCTCAGGGTTAGGGACATCTTTTAGTGGTTGGTTTGATGTTTTATGGAATTAGGGGTATGAAAAAAAAAGGGGGGGGGATTAACTGGTTTGATGGGATGATTGGTATTTGTGAGTTACTGTTTTTAGAAAATTGTATTGGTACTGTTTCCTGTATATTGACATATTGAATATTGAATGTGAGTGTTCCTACCTCTATTTTTGTATAAGAGTATGCTTATATTGTATTGATACATCTACCATATCACAATGTACATTTCTACCTCTGATACTATTTATGTAATAACATTGTTTGCATTTGATATGTAATGACATTGTTTACAGTTGAAGATCATTGTCTTCATGTATTGCACAGTTGTTTATTCTTTTAGTCTTCAAGTTAGATAGGTATTGAGAATTTTATGTTGGTCATGTTTATTTTTAGGTTAATAAGGTATTCTAGATACATAGAGATTATATTTAGTATAGATAGTATAATCTTCAGCCTCTTTAAAGAGCTGTAGAAAATGGCCTTTAAGCTAACCTAGAATTCTGTGCTGAGACACAATTACTCCTGGTGACGCCACTCTACTCCCGAGAGAACGTTGAGCACCAAAGACACTCCACTGGGAGTTTGTCTTCTTGGCAGAATTGGCCTTTGGGTTAAGAAAAGCCCATACCTCATCTACAAAGATATGAAACAGGATTGTCTTATCTTGCCAAGAAGGGGTAGGATAATTCTAAGAAAATTCCTTGCATTTGATAATGGTATGTCAGTTATGCTAGGCCTTAGCCAAAGTTGGTTGACTCAACATTGCGAACGAGAATTTGGGTGATTGCCCAGGTAGTCTGTTGTCTCTGTCATTTATGGCACGTTTTGGATAGCTCTCATTTGTTAAGTAATATTTATTCCCTTCTCGGATCTTTGACGGAGTTGAAGATTATATAATTGTAATTACTCTCTACATTATTTAGAATCCTTGAGATAGAATGTCTGGCAAAACTTTCGTTCTCAATATTGTTTGTTATATCTATTATTTATTATTATTGTTTATAGTTGTATTTAGGTTAGTTCTGTCTTATTTAGACAAAAAGAGGGAGATGTAGGGATAAGCCCTCCCCTTGGGGGCGGGCTGGCCTCAGGCATATGTTTACTGATAAATGGGGCACGCAGACGCTGCACGCCCCTTCCTTCCTGCCTGCTCTGCCCGGGTACTCCGCTGGAACCTTGGTTTCATGAGTCTGGTTTTGTCATTAAACTTGTTCAAATACCTATTATCATTGGTCATCATTAATCAAACCGCCGCAAGAAAGAAAGGAAGAAAGAAAGAGAAGTAGAATTAAAAAAAACAAATATAATTAATTTGGAATAAAACAAACAAACAAAAGAAAACAAACAAACAAACAAAAAACAAAGTACAGCAGTACTGGAGACCTGAATGATGAGGGTGAGGGGAAGCCCTGGGTTACATTTTTAGTGCTGCATAATTGGGGTGAGCTGCTCCATTCCTGTAATCCTAGCACTCAGAAGCTGTGAGGAGAACCCAACCTTTTCCATACTGATAACTGTAGTTATAAGCACCAACGTCAATGTGGACCTTGACGATAATGTTCTTGAGTTACCCTGTGCTCTCAGTGTAACGTTGTCTTTTTAGCCTCTTTCTGAATTTGTATTCTTCCTTTTAAAACTGAATTCAGTTATTTACATTAGCCAGAGACCTACTGTTGAATTTGGCACAGATCTCCAGCCAATCTGGGACAGAGGGAAACCCCCTGCCTTGTGTTCCTTCAGCTCACTGGGTCCAGTCATTCATACTTCACTAGCCAATCAGAACCTCCCATGGACTCGACTGTCAGAAAGGAGGATTCTTAAGGGCTCCAGGCTCTAATCCTCTGCTGAGGGAGTAGGAAGTTGTCTGGTGTGCTAAACTGTGGGCTTCCCTGTGGGAGAGTGCGGGCAAGCTTGGCAACCACGCCATGGTGAGTGAGCAGCTGCTGTCCCCAGACTGGAAGGAGTGGGAAGAGTGGCCGGCCTTGGTGAATGAGTGGCCGCTTCCCCCAGAGTGGATAGAGTGGCCGGCTGGACCGCGGGAGCCGGTTTGATGGGTCCTTCCCCACCTGGGTGGGAATAAGTGGCCAGGCGCAGAATGGGGCATGCTTCTGCGTGGTCCGTCCCAGGGACTGGCCAGCAGCCTGTTTACCTTCACTCCATGGGCTGCATCTGTGCAGGGCATTGGGAGCGGGACTGCGCTTAGGAAAAGTTTTGTTGATGTAAAGGAGGCAGATTCGCCAAACTCGGAGAGCCCTGGTCTCTCTAGTATCTGATGGAGGTGGGCTTGTATCTTATCTGTTGCTTTCATTGGTTAATAATAAAGAAACTGCCTCGGCCCTCATAGGACAGAAAATTAGGTAGGTGGAGTAAACAGAAGAGAATTCTGGGAGAAAGAAGCTTAGAGGATTCGCCATGATTCTCCCGCTCCAGACAGACGCAGGTTAAGATCCTCCCTGGTAAGCCAGCTCGTGGGCTACACAGAATATTAGAAATGGGTTAGAACAATATGTAAGAGCTAGCCAATAAGAAGCTAGAACTAGCTGGGCCAGGCAGTGTTTGAAAGAATACAGTTTCCGTGTAATTATTTCGGGGCATAAGCTAGCCATGCGGGCGGCCGGGTGCCAGGGACGCAGCCCTGCCGCTCCTATTTCAACAGATGGCGCCCAGACGTGATGGGCTAAATCCACTTAAAAACCTGAGAGGGCTTAAAAAGGAAAGAGAGAGAATTTAAGACAGCTTTTTGCTGTTTCTGGGTTGCGTGCCGCAAAGAAATTGTCTTGACTCGGCAGCAGGAAAAAACTGGCTGTTTTAAAATGCAGGCTTTCTGGGCTGTGCCGCCATTGCGATCTCTGTCTGGCTCCTGCGGGAGACAGAGCTTTTGAATGGAGCATTTGGAGTAAAGTGCTACGGCTTGCTTGATGGCAATGTGGACTGCTGTGTGCCTGGAACTGTGTGTGGCTCAGGGACACCAAATGGCTCTGAGGCAAGACTGGCTCAGCTCCACCATGCTGAACTGAGCTGGTCTCAAACAGGAACTACCGTAATTACTGTGATAACAGCTCAGTTAAGGTTTATCTGGGCAAGACAAAGGCAGTACCGTATTAACTGTACATGGTGCAACTTAAGTTTTTAAGAAGTGCTTAACATTTTAAGAAATGCTCCTGGATAGTGAAAAAATTACAGATTCACAGTAAAACAGATTCAGACATAAAAGACCTTTATGGATCACATTGTTGGATGAATGTACGTAGGCTTGGGAGAGAGAAGAAAAGAATATAAAGAATAAAGTTAATGTCTTAAAAAGAAAAAGGGTAAAGTCTTTAAAGAGTCAGAGTACAGAAGTACAGATAGTTATAGATTAAGAGAAATAAAGAAAAATAAGCCACGTAAAAATGGAAAATTCATAGAGAGTCTGGATTATGTACATTGTGTTTTCTTTAAAATTTTTGACTGTGAAGGAGCTAAGTACAGAGAGACATTTCATTATATGGGCTGCTAAGCTGAACCTGCACATATGTTCTAAAGGTATCTTGACTTCAGAATTTGGATCTAAGGTTATGATGCTTTGGAAAAGTCCTTCTTTTGTTTTCACAGAGGATGTGACCCTGTGGATTTCTTCTATCCCAATTTGGTATGATAGACCACGCCCTCCTGAAAGGTTGCTGTGAACACCCTCCAAAAATTACTTCACTCAACTGCCAACTGAGATGGCCTTGGCACACAGGTTATACCATGAAAGACCTAATTAACGATGCCCCCATTCAGCAGGAAGCAGTTTGGAGAGAAAAAACTACGCCCATGTTCCCAAATATTGTTTATAAATGTTCTTTTACATTTAAAGGGGGATATGATATACATATGAATAATTTGCATTGGTATGGATTTTAAGGTCAATTTTGTTACATGTATATGTATTTTTGAACTTGATTAAGGTATTGTGATTGTGTAGTTCATTTAAAAATGTAATGTATAATTAGGAAATATAGGTTGTTAATGGATAATCATCGCTAATAGTTAAGCTTGTAGTCATGTTAATTAGATTTTCTAGATATATAGAGATATATTTCAGTTAGATAGGCATTCTTCATATCTTTCAAAGACTGCAGAATATGGCATTTTAAATGTTTTAATAACTTAGGGCTGTTCATGACAATGAGACACGTCTGCTCCTAGCAGCACCAATCTACTTCAAGAAGAAGATGGGCATCGAAGAGGATCCTTATGGAATTGGATAGTCATTTGGGCAAGAAACTGTTCTTGCCTGGACTGTTGCATAAACTGGACACAGAGAACCCTCAGAGAGAGGACTGCTGAACTTGCCTAAAGGTGAGATGGTCTTTCGGGGTTCCTGATTCATAAAAGAATTCACGAGACATTCTGCAGGACACAGCAGAAAGTGACTGAACTGTCTTTGAATTTACCTGCTTCATGGAAATGTCTCTGGATACCATGTGCCTGTAGGCCGAAGATGGATGCCCCAACAGTACAGAGGAACTTTGGGTGACTGTCCAGGCAGCGAGATGTCTCTGTCATTTCTAGAGTTTTGGACTTCCTGTTTACTTAAGTATTATTACATCCTTCTGGAGTCTTTGATGGAATTGAAGAATGAATAGATAGTTATAGTTTTCCTTAGTTATGATAAGAGATAAAATAGATATAAATATTGTAACTGTAATTCTTGCTTGATAACTGTTGTATGTAATTTTACTATGTTAAAGTTAAAGCCTTTCTTTTTGGTTTAAACAGAAAAAGGGGAAATGATGGAGGTGGGCTTGTATCTTATCTGTTGCTTTCATTGGTTAATAATAAAGAAACTGCCTCGGCCCTCATAGGACAGAAAATTAGGTAGGTGGAGTAAACAGAAGAGAATTCTGGGAGAAAGAAGCTTAGAGGATTCGCCATGATTCTCCCGCTCCAGACAGACACAGGTTAAGATCCTCCCTGGTAAGCCAGCTCGTGGGCTACACAGAATATTAGAAATGGGTTAGAACAATATGTAAGAGCTAGCCAATAAGAAGCTAGAACTAGCTGGGCCAGGCAGTGTTTGAAAGAATACAGTTTCCGTGTAATTATTTTGGGGCATAAGCTAGCCATGCGGGCGGCCGGGTGCCAGGGACGCAGCCCTGCCGCTCCTATTTCAACAAGTATCTTCCAGAAGTTCTACATTTTTTAACATTTAGGTTTAGGATCTGTCTGGAGTTAATTCTATGGAACTTGTAAACAGTGTCTCCTGTGTAGAGTAGCACTCCACTGCTAAACTGTGATGTGGAACAGTAGAATTGATGGTAATAAAATTAATGGTATAAGAATTCAACAATTCTTAGGAGCCAGTAAGTCAAAACTAGAAGTAAATTAAGGGAGTGCTGCATCCCAAATACCCCAAAGTAGTAGCTAACCATGTCTGTTAGAGTTTGGTATGATAAGATGTGTTTGTTCACCAGAATTAGCTGGCCATTAAGAAATGATTCCCATAACAACAAGATAAACCGGATTTACAACCAGCTAAAAAGCCCACCTCTCCATCAAAGGCTTCTAACAGGGTGCTTAAAGGGCCATTGAACAGTCACAACCAACATTAAGTCCCATGTGCCATGAAGATATATTAATTCTAGAAGAGCTGCGATTCCAAATGTTTTCTTGAAAAGTGGTTTTGAGTCAGTTTCCTATGTAGATTGAGGTGGACTTGAACCCATTCTGGAACCCTTTAAATTCTTGGTCTGTAGCACCACAGAGTTCTAAAATAACCAGTTTGAGTCACATAGTGGACTGTTCATTGCAGTAACAGGGAAAGGATTTGCATGTGGAGCATGGCTTCTCCCTTCAGACCTGAAGAGGAGGTACGGTGTACTGTGTACACCACAACGGGAAACAGACTAGGTGATAGCTAGGTAGCTCACAGACTGCAGTTTAAGGCGGTGAGCTAACGAGGTGAGCTATCATACAGAAGGGTCTGATAGGGCAGGGTGAGTGACTTTCTATGTAATTTAATTCTTTGTATTAATTGCTTCCATGTTCATGAAGACAGACAAAATTGGTAGGTGTACAATTTAGGGGGATAGCTTGCTTGAACTACTGAGTATTCACTTTTCAGTTAGGGAACTCTTCTACGCAGATATGTGCAGTCCTGGTTGACACAGATAAGTCAGCTCAGAGGTTGAGACTCAGGTCATTGGTGTGTCAGTTTACAACAGGAAGAAGCTGACAGTTCCATACAGGACAAAGTTGTATAATGTCTTACTAATAGCATTTTCTCTACCAAAGAAGTGCTTAGTCTTTTTCAAAGTCAGTATAGGTACGTGCACTTCTCATTATTTTATTATTTTAAAAAGTCAATTATTACTATCATTGTTAAAATTTCATTTTCTTTAATGCATTACTGCTCTAATTTCTGTTTCCCAGTGTTTCCTGGTCATTAAGAATTTTATTCCATTTTTTCCGTTAGTGCTATCTATTTATTTATTTGTATCACTTTAGAGCAGTGGCTCTTAACATGGGGGGACTAAGGCTCCCTTTGAGGGATCAAATGACCTATCAAATGAGTTACTTAAGACTATTGAAAAGCATAGATATTTATATTACAATTCATAACAGTAGCAAAATTACAGTTATAAAGTAACAGTGAAAATAATTTTATATTTGGGGTGTGGTCACCACAACATGAGGAACTATTGCTTAAAGGGCCAAAGCATTCAGAAGGTTGGAGAACAACTGGTTTAGATCATTGTCTCCTATATCTCAGGTTTGCCTTACACTTATTGAGAATTTCTTTGAACATTTAATCCTTCCTCTACTGCACAGGACTGGAAAGACAGTCCTGCATCTCCCTTCCAGTCTGGGCCTTGACTGGTCTGTACAAAGGAAATATAGACCAATGAGTGAGTGTCCTCCAACTTCTCTGGCTTTTTGGGGAAGCTTAACAAATGAAAAGAGACGTGTAAGAATTGAGTTCACTGACAAACTATAAAGCAGGTATAGTTATAGCACAGAAAGGGAGAGGCAAGAAGGAAGGTGAAAGTTTTCCTGCTTTTAAAATAGTTGATATTAGCTGTAGTGATATTTCTTTCTTTCTTTCTTTCTTTCTTTCTTTCTTTCTTTCTTTCTTTTTTTTTTGTTTTTGTTTTTCGAGACAGGGTTTCTCTGTGGTTTTGGAGCCTGTCCTGGAACTAGCTCTTGTAGACCAGGCTGGTCTCGAACTCACTGTAGTGATATTTTATTTGTATTTCAATAAATAGATAAAGCTTGTCTGAAGATCAGAAAGTGAAACAGCCCCACTGGCCTACCTTACAGACTAGGCAGTGGTAACACACACCTTTAATCCCAGTAGCCACACTAGTTGCCACAGAAACAGGTTGGTGCATGCCTTTAATCCCAGTGGTGCACACCTTTCATCCCAGAACTAGAGAGGAATACAAAATGGGAGGAAATAGATCCCACACAGTCTCATTCTGAGATTCATGGAGACAGGATTTCCATTTTGAACTGAAGTAGAGGTAAGAGCCAGTAGCTGCCTATTTTACTTTTCTGACCTTCAGGTTGAGCCCCAATTTCTGTCTCTGGGTTTTTATTAACCATACAACAATTAGCAATGAGCAGTGAGGTAATCAATTTTAAATGATCAATAAAAGTCCTGACTGGCCATTTCTCAGGTTCACAGAACAGACAAGCAAGAATCTGGATAAAGAACTGAACTTTTGTGAAAACGAATAACTGTAGTTACGCTAGTTCAATCAAAATAGAACTGGATAAAATGGTGTGCATTGCCTAACATGACTGTTTTCCCAGTTTAAGATGTATAACCTGAGAAATGGTGTGAGTGTTACTTGATGTGCTTTAATACAAATCCATTGTCTCTGGAGCACGTGGCTCTAAAGCCCGATTCAACTTTTTATCGTAATTTTTGGGATTATAGTTACATCATTTCTACTACTTTTCCTGTATCCAAGCCTTCCCATGGGCACTTCATTGTTTTCTAATCCATGGCGTCCTTTTGTTTAACAACAGGTACTGTTTGGATGTGACTTGTGTTTGGCTGTAGGACCTCCCAGCTATGAAGCAAAGGGTTGGCTGGTCTGGACATTGAGTGTGTAATTAGATGTGGACACAAAGGACCCCGTGTCTTAGAAAAGGAACAGGATGTACTCTGGGAGAATGGAAGATTCTACTAAGCTACACATTCCCCAGACTAGGTCCCTGTGTGAATTCGGGTAGAAGGGAAGAGCTGTGATGGCATGTGCTGTCTGAGGCATTTGATTCCTGTTCACCCAGTGTGGTAAATGCTTAATGTCTGTAGCCCCAGTTGGGTAGTCCTAACTCTGGGAAGGCTGAGCAATCAGGAGCACCAGTGGGAGGTAGCTTGAAGGTTCTTTCCAGGATTCTCCTTTATAAGATTCAACTGTTCTGCTGTAGAGAACCTTAAGAAAAACCACAATCCATGCCATGGTGAGTATGGGGGCCTTTGACCCCAGATCAGGACCACTGACCCCAGAGCAAGTCTGCTGAGCTGTTAGAGCTGCTGGGAATGGGATGAACCATGGGCCAGACTGTGGTTCTCTTGGTTTATATGTTGATCTAGGCAGTGACCCTGGACTTATGAGCCTTGCTGAGTGTAAATTATGTGAGTAGTGGGAGGCTCTGTTGTCCTGGCATGAGAGGCTAAGATGCTGGTAATATCACTGTCCAATGTGCATATCCAGGCACTGATTTTGGAGCGCAGTGGGAAGACAGATGGGAAAGTCGGAGGTCTGGTTTCTACAAATCTTGAACATTGCAGTTGTCTTATAAATGTTACAGATAGTTTAGAAAGTGGAATAATTTAAAAAATTCCCAACTGGATATCATTTCCAGGAACAATACTGACATAGTGATTTGTTTTGAATGTTTTTACTTCAGACAGAAAAAGTAAACATGTCATTTTATTGATTTTTTAGAGGGTCTGTTTCCCACCATGATGGTTCACATTTGCTGTGTTTCCGAAGATGATCTCCTGATCCTTGTATTTCCAGTTCCTGAGTGCTGCTGGCATCACACACAAGGGCTGCACACTGCAGTTTTTCCATGCAGTACTGAGAGCATGGAGCCCATAAGACCAAGATGAAAGCATTAGAGGGGACCAGCTCCATATCTGGCAGATACAAGCCAATCTCCAGGATCTTGAGGCCAGCCTGGTCTACAAGAGCCAGTTTCAAGAACAGGCTCCAAAGAAAAGCAAAACAAAAAACAAACAAAAAATACATAAATTAAACAAAAGAGAAAGAAAAGAAATGTTGATTTGCAGATAGAAAATAAAAAAAAACCCTAGAATGTTACCAAGAAGACAGCCTGGTCTATAAAGTGAGTTTCAGAATGGTTATGGCTATTACACAGAGAAGCTCTGCCTCAAAAAATAATAAAGAAAGAAAATAAAAAAGAAAGAAAATGCTGTCTTCTTTTTTTTGGGGGGGGCTTTTTTTTCTGGGTTTTCCCTGTGTAACAGTCCTAGCTGTCCTGGAACTAGCTCTTGTAGACCAGGCTGGCTTCAAACTCACAGGAATTCATCAACCTCTGCCTCCTGTGTGCTGGAAGGAAAGGCCTGTACCACCATGGCCTAGCTCAGTTCAGTTTACTACCAAAAACTCCTGTCTGGCATGTCTCTGTCTTTAGTGAGCTCCTGCCACGTCCACAGCAGTGACTGCCGTGTAGTGACAAAATGCCTCTGCTCTGGCTTTTGCTTGCTGCTCTGGCTTTTGCCTGCTGAAGGATTGGGGTTAGAGCTTCTTGGAGTGAAGCCCCAGGTGGTCTCCCTGGCAATCAGCAGTCGAGAAAAGACCTGATGCCATAGGCAAATCTCGTGTCTGGAGATAGCCTTGGGAGCGAGCCCTTCTGGCACCCTGCATGGATTTCTCTCTGTATTTCTTATCTTTCCTACTTTTAACTGACCGCTTACCAAGAAATCAAAGTACGTCCTTGGCTCAACTCCACCGTTCATTGGAGCAGTCCTTGAGGAAATAAAGTATGCCCCACGCCACATGAGCCTGGGAAACTTTATTAATTATAAAACAGAAACGGCTAAAGTTGATATGTTGCGAGGGAATCGTCATAGTGAGTCAGATTTGGAGAGAGAAGGAGAGTTAGAGAGAATTCCCCCAGCGCACTCCTTGATTCACTTCCTTATACAGGAGCCTATGATGAGCAAGGGAATAGATGGGTTAATGTTAACAGACAAAGACTGTTATATTTACTTTCCACTTTATGGATAGGCTTGCTAGATCCCAACCCCCATGATGTCTGCCGCTTAAGAAGGTACTAAAAAATATAGTTCAACAAGTGCCGAGAACTGATTAGGTATATTTGGTCACTAGATGAAATAAAGGGTTAAGAGGAGAAAGGGCCATGATAGCAAGAATAAGACAGAAACTTTCTGTTCATAAGATGTAACCACTTGCCTGAGGCTTACAGCCCCAAGGACAAGAATTCCCCTTCTAAGATTTACAGTCCCAAGGACAAGAGTTCCCCTTCTAAGGACGCCTTGTGTCTAACACCTGTTCCTGATAATACACTTTTAAACATTGTTAAAAGAAGTTTTCATACTGTGCCAACTAATGATACATGACTTTCTGACTTGTTCTGACTTGTTCTTTGTTTGAATACTATATAATGAAAGCATGATCTTAGTAAAATCGCAGCAGATTTTCACTACACAGTGTGTCTGTCTGTCATTTCCCTTGCATCGTATCCTGACTATCCTATCCTTCGACCTTGTTCTCCCATGGATAGTGGTCTCCGAGAGGGACGGTCCGCGGCAAGCTCCTGTCCCACCATCCTCACAGCAGCCAAAAAAAGATTTGGTAGCCATCCATAACTCTAATTTCAGCAGAACCCCTCCCCTCGATCTTCTGTCTTCTGAAGGTACCAGGCACTCTCACAGAGGCAGGCGGCCAGGCTGACATACAGGCAGTGTATGTTTGTGATATCAAGCATGCATGTATGTGCCCTACCATCTTTTATGATATGGCAATGGCACTATTAAATTGGGGTAGGTGTCAGGAGCAGACAAATCTGAATCTCTGCCTGGTGGTGAGCACAGGAAACCAGACTCTATGCTGTAGCCTTGGAACCGGTTCTGGAATGCCCAAGTGCTAATATTAAAGGAATGTGCCACCACCATACTGCCCAGCAGGATCTCTCCTCTTCTCTGTAGGTGGACATCAGCTTGAATGACTGACATGGCACTACCCAAGACAGGAACTGTGGGCATCCCAACTCCTTTGTGTCCACCACATACAACGTAGGTGCCCTTCCTCCCCCTTGTCTGCTTTACAAAAAGGGGCTAGGTAGGCCTCCATTGAGAATCTCCAGGAGGTGTCCCATTTTTCTACCTTACCGTGTCTGATGGCTGTCTGAACCTTGTTAAGACCAAAGATGGTTTCCTGTGCAGCCTGTGAAGGATGAGACATTCATATTTAATCCCATGAAACCCCTCCTGTATAAGTCATATACACCTCCCCCACCAGCCAGCAATATCCTTCCATGTTTCTTAGTTTGTTTGTATATTGACGTGGGGCATCTCTTTCCAAAGCCCTGTCTGGAAAACATGACTTTCAGAGTTCACAGAGCTTACTCTGCCACCTGAGTGACAGGATGATGATAGTAAAGGTGATTTGCTTCCTTTTTTTGTACATTTAGTTTAATTTTAAATTTTATCCAAGTGTTTCTGTGTGTGTTTGTGTGTGTGTGAGAGAGAGAGAGAGAGAGAGAGAACGAGAGAGAGAGAGAGAGAGAGAGAGAGAGAGAGAGAGAGAGGTGTTTGAGTATAAAGTTATGCTCCATACACTTTCTAGGTCACATGTCAAAAGTTTTCATTATGGGTGTTGGAGAGATGGCTTAGAGGTTAAGAGTATTGCCTGCTCTTTCAAAGGTTCTGAGTTCAATTCCCAGAATCCTCATGGTGGCTCACAACCATCCGTAATGGGCTCTGGTGCCCTCTTCTGGCCTGCAGGCATACACACAGACAGAATATTGTATACATAATAAATAAGTATTTTGAAAAAGTTTTCATTATGAAATCAAAAGTCAATAAACAACTGTGAACTTTTTATTTGTTTGTCTGTTCGTTCATTCATCTGTTCACATATTTGCTTACTTTATTTATTTACAGTGGAAAAATTCAGTTAGGGTTAGGAATCAGTACAGAACAATCCATCAGAATGGTAGGTATGAAGGTATCACGGGAAAAGAGTAAGAAGTCATGACCCTCCCTTTTGGGAGGGAGCATTCTGAAGGGAACAGGTCCCTACAGAATAAGAGTAAGACAAGAAACAAGAAAGTACTTACAAGAGTAAGAAAGTAAAACAAGAAAGTTTCAAGTGCCGACAAGTCCTTTTCCCAAAGTCAGGCATTTCGATAAGCAAGGGTCTCCATTCATTCCTTTTTGAGGAAATTCAGGCCCTCAACACACAACTGGGGCCTATTGGCAAGGTCAAAGCTAGCTACACTCCTCAGCCAGTGACATGAAGCCACACCCCAGTTCACTTCTGCTGGCAGCCATTGGAATTCATCTCAGATCCTGCAGCCTCTTCAGGCCACAGACCATTTCTTTTAGAAATTCCTTCCCCACCACCCACATATGTCAGATAAATAAATACCCAGCAGTAGAAGCTTGAAAGCAGCTTCTCACAATTTTATTGATTTTTTTTTTTCTCGAGACAGGGTCTCTCTGTGTATCATTCCTAGCTGTCTGGCCTTGAACACACAGAGACCTGCCTGCCTTCTTTGTGGAGTTTTGGGGTTATAGCCTTGTGCCTCCACCAACCAGTTCATTTCTTTTTTTTAATGCCAGGTTTTTTTTTTAGTTTAATTTTAGTTAATTTTCTGAATTTGTATACTTTTTTTGAAAACCGAACCCATTGATTTACATTAGCAAGAGACTTGATGTTAAATTTGGCATAAATCTCCAGCCCATCTGAGACAGGTCTGTCTTTAAATTAGAAGCCAGTGCTGGACCTCGGTGCTGAGTCCCTTCTGCTCACCTGGTCCTGTCACTCAGACCTCACCAGCGAATCAGCCTCCAGCAGACCCGCCAGTCATATAGGAGGGTTCTTCCCATTCAGCTCTCTCACCACTGCTTCCTCAGGCTCTCTTGTAGGCAGATAGCCTGTCAGCTTGGCGGGTGAACCATGGTGAGTGAGAGGTTGCTCTCCACAGATGGGAGGAGTGGCTGGGCTTGGCGAGCCAGGGGCCATTGTCCCCAAACTAGGTGAAGCGGCTTGCTGAGGCTCCTGGCCAGTGTTGGGTCCTCCACTGGCTGGGTGGGAGCCAGGGGACAGACACAGAGTTTAGCGTCTTCCTGTCTTCAGTATTCCTAAACTTGCAGCTTTCTGCTGGCAGCCTCTGAATCACTTCACTGCCCGCACTGTGTCTGCAAGGAGCAGAGCGTTGGGAGCCACAGATGGTGGTGTCTGTTGTGCTTATATCGTTGCATGTGGAGAGATATCACCACATTTGCTGGCGGAGACTCCTGGTCTTTCCTGGGTCTTCAGAAGTTCTGCACTTTTAACATTTAGGTATGGGATCCGTCTGTAGTTAATTTCCTGTGGCTTGTAAATGGTTTCTCCTGTGTAGAGTAGCGCTCTGCTACTAAACTCATGTAGAAAAGTATAGTTGATAATAGAATTAATGGTATATGGATTTACCGGTCCTTAGGAGACATTAAGTCACACAAAGTAGAATTTAAGTGAGGGAGGGCTGCACCCAAATATCCAAAGATGTGTAGCATGCATACCATGTTTGTTAGAGATTAGTATCATGAGATGCAAATGTTTGTTCACCAGGATTAATCAGCCATTAAGGTACATTCCTATAACAAATGAGACAAACCAGCCAGACGACCCACTTCCCCATCAAAGGCCTCTGTCCTTCTGCTCAAGGGCTGTTATGGGATCACAAGCTTGTGTGCCTGGAGATTATAATAATTCTAGAACAGCTGCATTTTTCAGCTCTTAGGAAAGCAATTGTGACTCAGTGTCCCCTGTGCTGATTGAGGTGGACTTGAATCCTGTCTGCAGCCCCACAGGGCATTGGCCCTCTCTTGGCTAACCACCATAAATTTTTGGATTACAAGTATGCTTCCCCACAGAGCTCTAAAATTACCAGTTTGAGTCATGCAGTATGACTGTTCATTGCAGTAACAATAAAAGGATTTGCATATGGAGCATGACTTCTCCCTTCAGACCAGAAAAGTAGGAACTATGTACTGTGTACACTGGAGGGGGTACACTGGACAATAGCTAGATCTTAGACTGAAGTTTAAGGCCATGGGCTGCAGAGTGGGGGAGGCTCTGCCATCCTGGCATGGGAGACTTTAAGCTTGTAATATTGTTGCTTCACACTATGTAATTGAGGATTGCTTTGAAAACCTAATCCTGCCTCTGCTGCCCAGCGCTGGGTAGATAGTCCGTCAACTTCTTCAGGACTGGACCTTGACTGGTCAGTGGGAAGGAAAAATAAACCAGCTAATGAGTGATCTCCAGTCTCTCCTACTTTCAGTGTATGATTATAGATGAAGAGGGTAAGTACATAGGTCAAGCTTGAAGCTGATAGATTCACAGTGCAGAAAGGGAGAGACAGGACAGTGGTTGAGAAGTTTCCTACTTCAACAGTAGTTGAGATTAGCAATGCGGAACTAGGTAATCAATTTTAAGTGCTCCATAAATGTCCTGATCGTCATTTCTTTATGTCTACAGACCAGGCAATCAAGAGTCTGGATACAGAACCGAACGTATCATGAATCCAAATTGCTATAGTTACAGTAGTTCAACCAAAATAGATTGGAGTAAAATGTGGCCCTGCCTAACAGGACTGTTATTTTACTGGTTTTAAATATACACCCTGAGATAAAAAGCTCCTCTCTCACCAATGGACAGGTCAATCAGACAGAAACCTAACAGAGAAATCAGAGAATTAATGGAGGTAATGAATCAATTGGATTTAACAGACATCTATAGAATATTCCACCCAAATAGGAAAGAATATACCTTCTTCTCTGCAGCCCATGGAACCTTCTCGAAAATTGACCACATACTCGGTAACAAAGCAAACTTCCACAGTTAGAAAAAAAATATTAGTAGCCACCTGTGTCTTATCATATCACCATGGATTAAAGTTAGCATTCAACAACAGTGCTACCCCCAGAAAGCCTACAAACTCATGGAAACTGAACAGTCAACTACTGAACCATACCTGGATTAAGGAAGAAATAAAGAAAGAAATTAAAGTCTTCCTTGAATTCAATGAAAATAAAGAAACAACCTACTCAAACTTATGAGACACTATGAAAGCAGTCCTGAGAGGAAAGTTCATTGCACTAAGTGCCCACTTAAAGAAAACAGAGAAAGCACACCTTGGAGACTTAACAGCCCACCTGAAAGCTCTAGAAAAAAAAAAGCAGACTCACCTAGGAGGAGTAGAAGACTGGAAATAATCAAACTGAGGGCTGAAATCAACAAAATAGAAACACAGAAAACAATCCAAAGAATCAATGAAAAAAAAAGCTGGTTCCTGGAGAAAACAAGATTGATAAACCCCTATCCAAACTAATCAAACGGCAGAGAGAGAATATGCAAATTAATAAGATCAGAAATGAAAAGGGGGACATACCACAGACACAGAGGAAATTCAGAGAATCATTAGATCTTACTACAAAAGCCTGTATGCCACAAAACTGGAAAATGTAAAAGAAATGGACACTTTTTTAGATAAATACCATATACCAAAGTTAAACCAGGACCAGGTGGACAACCTAAATAGACCTGTTAGTCGCGAAGAATTAGAAGCTGTTATAAAAAACCTCCCTACCAAAAAGAGCCCAGGACCAGACGGTTTCAATGCGGAATTCTATCAGAACTTCCAAGAAGACCTAATACCTATACTCCTTAAGGTATTTCACAATATAGAAACAGAAGAGTCATTACCAAATTCCTTTTATGAAACTACAGTTACTCTGATACCAAAACCACACAAAGACTCTAGCAGGAAAGAGAAGTACAGGCCAATCTCACTCATGAACATCGATGCAAAAATCCTCAACAAAATACTGGCAAACCGAATCCAAGAACACATCAGAAAAATTATCCATTATGATCAAGTAGGCTTCATCCCAGAGATGCAGGGCTGGTTCAACATACGAAAATCTATCATTGTAATCCATCATATAAATAAGCTGAAAGAAAAAAACCATATGATCATTTCATTAGATGCTGAAAAAGCATTCGACAAAATTCAACATCCCTTTATGATAAAAGTCTTGGAGAGATTAGGGATACAAGGGGCATACCTAAATATAATAAAAGCTATATACAGCAAGCCGACAGCTAACATCAAATTAAATGGAGAGAAACTCAAAGCAATCCCACTAAACTCAGGAACACGACAAGGCTGTCCACTCTCGCCATACCTCTTCAATATAGTACTTGAAGTTCTAGCAATAGCAATAAGACAACATAAGGGGATCAATGGGATTCGAATTGGAAAGAAAGAAGTTAAGCTTTCGTTATTTTCAGATGATATGATAGTATACATAAGTGACCCCCAAAACTCCACCAACGAACTTTTACAGCTGATAAACACCTTTAGTAGTGTGGCAGGATACAAGATCAACTCCAAAAAAAATCAGTCTCCCTATTATACACAAAGGATATGGAAGCCGAGAGGGAAATCAGAGAAGCTTCACCTTTCACAATAGCCACAAACAGCATAAAATATCTTGGGGTAACTCTAACCAAGGAAGTGAAAGATCTATTTGACAAGAACTTTAAAGCATTGAAGAAAGAAATTGAAGAGGATACCAGAAAATGGAAGGATCTCCCTTGCTCTTGGATTGGGAGGATCAACATAGTAAAAATGACAATTCTACCAAAGGCAATTTATAGATTCAATGCAATTCCCATCAAGGTCCCATCAAAATTCTTCACAGACCTTGAGAGAACAATAATCAATTTTATATGGAAAAACAAAAAACCCAGGATAGCCAAAACAATCCTATATAATAAAGGATCTTCTGGAGGCATTACCATCCCTGACTTCAAACTCTATTACAGAGCTACACTAATGAAAACAGTGTGGTACTGGCATAAAAACAGAGAAGTCGACCAATGGAATCGCATAGAAGACCCGAATTTTAACCCACAAATATATGATCACCTGATTTTCGATAAAGGAGCTAAAAGTATACAATGGAAGAAAGAAAGCATCTTCAACAAATGGTGCTGGCACAACTGGATGCCAACCTGTAGAAGAATGAAAATAGACCCATATCTATCACCTTGCACAAAACTCAAGTCCAAATGGATCAAAGACCTCAATATCAGTCCTAACACATTGAACCTGATAGAAGAGAAAGTGGGAAGTACCCTACAACAGATGGGCACAGGAGATCGCTTCCTATGTATAACCCCAGCAGCACAGACACTAAGGGCAACATTGAATAAATGGGACCTACTAAAGCTGAGAAGCTTCTGTAAAGCAAAGGACACTGTCACTAAGACAAAAAGGCAACCTACTGACTGGTTTCACCAACCCTGTAACAGACAAAGGTCTGATCTCCAAAATATACAGAAAACTCAAGAAACTAGACTTTAAAATGCTAATTAACGCAATTAAAACTTGGGGCACTGAACTGAACAGAGAATTCTCAAAAGAAGAAGATCAAATGGCCAAAAGACACTTAAGGTCATGCTCAACCTCCTTAGCCATCAGGGAAATGCAAATCAAAACAACTTTGAGATATCATCTTACACCTGTCAGAATGGCTAAAATCAAAAACACCGATGATAGCCTTTGCTGGAGAGGCTGTGGAGGAAGGGGTACCTTCATCCATTGCTGGTGGAAATGCAAACTTGTGCAACCACTTTGGAAATCAGTGTTTCAGTTTCTCAGGAAATTCAGGATCAACCTACCCCTGGACCCAGCAATACCACTCTTGGGAATATACCCAAGAGATGCCCTATCATATGACAAAAGCATTTGTTCAACTATGTTCATAGCAGTATTATTTGTAATAGCCAGAACCTGGAAACAACCTAGATGCCCTTCAATGGAAGAATGGATGAAGAAAGTGTGGAATATATACACATTAGAGTACTATGCTGCGGTAAAAAACAATGACTTCTCGAATTTTGCATGCAAATGGATGGAAATAGAAAACACTATCCTGAGTGAGGTAACCCAGACCCCAAAAGATGAACATGGGATGTACTCTCTCATAATTGGTTTCTAGCCATAAATAAAGGTCACGGAGTGTATACCTGGTGAACCTAAGGAAGCTAAATAAGAAGGTGAACCCAAGGAAAATCATATAGTTATCCTCTTGGCTATGGGAAGTAGACAAAATTGCCGGGGAGAAAATTGAAATCTTGGGGGTGGGGTGGGTTGGGGATAAGGGGGGACGGGGAGTGAAAAGTGAGAAGGGGTGGATTGGGGGAACTTGGGGAAACAGGAAGATTGGGATAAAGGAAGGTTGGATAGGGGAGCAGGGAAGCACATATCTTAGTTAAGGGAGCCACCTTAGGGTTGGCAGGAGACTTGAACCTAGAGTGGCTCCCAGGAGCCCAAGGTGATGTCCCCAGTAAGTCCCTTGGGAAGCTGAGGATAGGGAACCTAAAATGACCCTATCCTATAGCAATACTGACGAATATCTTCCATATCACCATAGAACCTTCATCTGGTGATGGATGGAGATAGAGACAGAGACCCGCACTGGAGCACTGGACTGAGCTCCCAAGGTCCCAATGAGGAACGGATGGAGGGAGAACATGAGCAAGGACGTCAGGACCACGGGGGGTGCACCCACCCACTGAGAAAGTGGGGCTGAACTATTGGGAGCTCACCAAAGCCAGCTGGACTGTGACTGAAAAAGCATGGGATAAAACTGGACTTTCTGATCATGGCGAACAATGAGGGCTGATGAGAAGCAAAGGTCAATGGCAGGGGGTTTTGATCCTACTTCATGTTTTGGCTTTGTGGGAGCCTAGCCAGTTTGGATGTTCACCTTCCTAGACATGGACGGAGGGGGGAGGACTTTGGACTTTCCACAGGGCAGGGAACCCTGACTGCTCTTTGGACTGGAGAAGGAGGGGGAATGAGTGGGGGAGGGGCAGAGGAGTGGAGGGTGGAGGGAGGGGGAGAATTTTGGGAGGAGGGGGAGGGAAATGGGAGGCTGGGAGGAGGCTGAAACTTTTTATTTCCTTTTCTCAAAAAAAAAAAAAAGAACCCAAATTGGAGAGAGTGGAACATTATGTATGTAATTAGTGTGATAAAGGGTTTGTTTATCATAGTTATCTTTAAATACATGAACTAACACATGCTGGACAGGAACCCTATGCTTGTAATGAGTTTGGTGAAGCCTTTGCACTTCACAGTACTCTTCAAATGCATAAAAGATCACACATGGGAAATAAACTCTGAATGTAATCAGTGTGGTAAAGCATTTGCACGTATGAATAATCTAAATCATGAGAAAAAATCATACTGCAGAGAAACCCTATGAATGTATTCAGTGTGATAAAGTTTTGTACTTTATATAGGAGTAAAACTTTTTTTTTTTTTGGTTTTTTGGTATTTTCTCTTTGGCTTTGGAGCCTGTCCTGGAACTAGCTTTTGTCGATCAGGCTGGTCTTGAACTCATAGAGATCTGCCTGCATCTGCCTCCCAGATGCTGGGATTAAAGGCATGTGCCACCACTGCTTGGCGTGAGGAGTAAAACTTTTTGTGTGCAACATTCTATTAAAATCTTTTTATATTACAGTAGACATTGACTACCAAAAAAAGTTACTGAGGACTTCTTATTATAAAGTATTTGGTAAGATCTTTAGCCAAAAGATATATAATCAGCTACACAATGATTTGAGATTCCCCTCTGTATGCTGTGATTGTATTTTGTTACCATTGTGTAATAAAGAAGCTGCTTTGGGCGTATGGCAGGCCAGAATAGAGCAAGGCAGGAATTCCAAGCAGAGATGGAGGAGAAGAGAAAGTGGGGTCAGACTCCATGTATTTGCTGAAGAAGACAGATGTCTTGGAACCTTACTGGTAAATCACAAGTCTTGTGGTAAAATACAAAATAATAGGAATGGGTTAATTTCAGATGTTAGTGTTAGTTAATATGAATCCTTTGCTAATAGGCCAAGCAGTATATTAATTAATATAGTTTCTGTATGATTATTTCAGGTCTTGGCAGCCAGGAGTGAACAAGATTCTTCCACCTACAAGAGAAGACTATTTCTTCTCTAGAAAAAATTTGACAGTGTTAATGATCTTTTCAAGCATTATGCTGTCCTTTTTATACTGTTTGTACTTACAAACTCATGTTCTTCAAGAGGAAATACCAAATATTTAACTATGGGGACAGGAAGAAGCATGGAACATCACAATATGTATATATCCTAATATACACAAACACACAAATAAATATGTCATATATGGATATTTATAATGAGTTTGTCTTCAATGTGGTAAATAGGCATCTATTGGAATCTGTAAGCTCACATGTCCGATGCACCCCAGGTTGAGTTTTTACCTCCTGTGAAAGAGAGAAAAGGAACTTGCAGGCATGAAGTCTGACTTATCTGAATTGAATCACTTTGTGCTTCCCTGATGTCCATTTTGGTTTAGCTTGGCAGCCCATGTAATGAAATGTCTCTCTGTACTTAGCTCCTTCACAGTCAAAACTTTTAAAGAAAACACAATGTACATAATCCAGACTCTCTGTGAATTTTCCATTTTTACGTGGCTTATTTTTACTCTATCACTTTACTTTATTCTGTCTCTTTAAAGACTCTACCTTTTTTTAAAGCATTAACTTTATTCTCTATATTTTTTTCTTCTCTCTCCCAAGCCTACGTACATTCATCCAACAGTGTCCGAATCTGTTTTATTATGAATCTGTAATTTTTTTACTATCCAGGAGCATTTTTTAAAATGTTAAGCAGTTCTTTAAAACTTAAGTTGCACCATGTACAGGTAATACGGTACCGCCTGTGTCCTGCCCAGTCTAAACCTTAACTGCGCTGTTATTATGGCAATTATGGTAGTTCCTGTTTGAGGTCAGCACAGTTCAGCAAGGAGCAGCCACTCCTGCCTCAGATCCATTTGGTGCCCCTGAGCCACAAAGTTCCAGGCACTAGTCTGACCAAAATAGAACTGGATAAAATGGTATGGCCCTGCCTGAAAGAACTGTTATTTTACATTCTTAAGATTTACAGCCTGAGATAAAATGTGTTACTAATACTTGGTGTGCTATAATATAAATCACTAAACCTTGGAGCACATGACCATAAACCTGTTTCAGCTTTTTAGATGAATTTTTGTGGATTATAATTATATCATTTACATCATCACTTTCTTGCCTCTAAGACTTTCCAGAAATTAGAAAAATCATGAATTTTGCTTTATCAAGAGTTGCTGTTTTAATGTGACCCTAGGACTGGCTTCAGAATATCTGAGCTATGAGGGAAAGGAGTGATTACACGGGTCAGTGACTCTGTAATGGAACACACATGCAAGGGATGCTATATTTTGGAAGGGGAACAGGAAGTGCTCTGAGAGACTGGAAGAGTTTCTACTAAAATACCAATTTTCCAGACTAGAGCCCTGTGTTCCCCTAGGGTGGAAAGGCAGAGCTGGGAAGGGCTGTGCTGGCTTAGTCATTTGATTTCTGCTTATCTAGTAGGGGAACTGCTACTGCCTTGAGGCTCAGTTGGGCAATTCTAGCTATTGAGGGACTCTGGGCAAGCCTAGCAATCAGGTACACCAGTGGGAAGTAGATTGTGATCCATGAGGGAGCCAATAGGGAGCCATGTGAGTTGTTAGTTTTCCTAAATTGTATAGTTGATTTCTACCTCCAGTTCTTATCCCACCTTTCTCTGAAGACATAACACTAACTACCATTATGGCATTGGGGCAATGACTGTTCTGGTTTGTTTCAGCTGAATTTGGGGCAGCAGGTGGTAGTGTTAAGATACCCTTCCATAGAGCCTCTTGTAAAGACCAAAACTCAAATGTAGACATAGTTGTCTGGGAAGATGTAATGTTGTCTGGGAAGCAATAACATATTCAAAGTCCATAAGACATTCTTGATGGACTCACAATAGCTTCCATCTGTTTAGAGGTTTCCATTTAACTTCTACAGTTGGTCTCTAGAGTGATGAGCCCACAACCAACTGTCACAACCTTTTACACCTGTTTCATCAGCCAAAAGTCAGCATGATGCCCTTCCCATGTGACTTCTGGATAGGGAGAGGAGAGATACTTAACATCAGTTAATTTGGAGGTTAAAACAACTGTGGGCCTGTCCTTTGCTGTGTGTAGGTATTCAAGGAGCTAATGTCTGATGTCTCACATCTGAACAGAATCTTTTTTATCCAGAAAATATTACTGATGGGGCTGGAGAGATGGCTCAGTTGTTAAGAGCATTGTCTGTTCTTCCAGAGGTCCTGAATTCAATTCCCAGCAACCACATGGTGGCTCCAAACCATCTATAATGAGATCTGGTGCCCTCCTCTGGCATGTGGGTATACATGGAGGCAGAAACTTGTATACATAATAAATAAATCTAAAAAAAGAGAAAATATTTCTGAGATTTGCTATCTAACTAACATCTCATGTAGACTTACATCTAATGTCTGTGGAGTGTGAACCGTTGTGTTGTTAGCAATCCTCTTATCCTTTGATTAAAATTTCTTCTTGAGTACTGAAGGCCGATGCAGGTGTCAAAAATTAATCTCTTTCTGTGTTGTCAATGCCAGTTGAGCATCTAGTCTTTAGAGGTCACTTGTGCTTGGAAGGAACCTCAGATTATTCATGTCTCTCTGTTATCAATTGTCCATCAATGTGAGGATAAGTCAAAAGCTTTGCTTTATGTACTGTGGCTTCCTTTGAAGCCTTGAAGAAATCTTTCCCACATTGATCCTCCTTTTGTACACTTGATAATGATTCCAATTCATTGATTGGGTTCTCCATGGCCTCCATGAACAGGACAATAAATGATCAATAAATAGCCTTTGTTCCTATAAACCTCACTGGTCTTGTATAGAAATGAGAGAATTATTCTGACTTTTGGTCCCTGTAATGACATTAGAATAGCTTTAAGAATGATTATTAAACATCTAGAAGATCAGTTTTATACTGGTTTTGTACTTTTAACTACTTTATAATACTTCAAGAGTCAGACTCAACTCAATAAACTTTCTTTGGCATACCTTCCAACCACTCCTTGAAACAGTTGGAATCTGACCTTGCAAACTTTAATAAATATATGATTCCTAAGTCTCATCATTATGTACCTTAAACAACTTACTCAGACCTTCATAGCTTGTAAAACCTTTCCAGTCTTCTTTATCCTGGAGCCATCTAGTCTTAATCATGTTCATACATCTAATTCCTTTTTTACTATGGTCATTTACATATTTATATTCTTCTAACATGTTCTTTTATGTACTGCTTCCTTTTTGCTAATATCATAATAAGTAGGAACATTAACAAATATGTTTATGATCTGTTGTGAGAATTTTCTCCCCCATGGAAGGGGCAGAAGCAATTTCTTTCCCATAACCATAATTCCCAATGAAGATACAAAGTACAATTTCACCAAAGTCCATCCTGGGGAACCAACCAGTGAGTTTATTGAGCTTACTTACTGAGCATGGTTGAAAAGGTACATACAAGGGTTTTGATTCTGTGGTGATTTGAATCAAAATAACCCCCAAAGTGCCATGGAGAGGCACTATTAGGAGGTGTGGCCTTGTTGAACTATGTCATAGTCACTTTCTGCTGCCTGCTGATCTGGATGTAGAACACTCAGCTCTTTCTCCAGCACCATTTCTGCTTACATCCACCATGCTTTCTGCCATCATGATAATGGACTAAATCCTCTGAAACTGTAAGCTAGCCTCAATCAAATGTTTTCCTTTATAAGTGTTGCTGTGGTCATGGTGTCTCTTCACAGCAATAGAAGCTCTAAGATACCCAAAAGCAGTCACTCAGGTACCTCTCCATCCAGTATGTACAATGGCTCTCCCCTAGCTGCATATGTGGAGCTTACCTTCTCTCTACACTTCCACTGCCCATATACTCTCCCTTACATTTCTCAGTGAACATAGGATGTTAGCCTTATAGCACTCAAGGTAAATTCCCACTTTCAAAGATGGCTTTTTCATAGGTGGATACACAGAATGTACATCCTCCCAAGTCTTTCCCAGGCTATGTACTCTAGTTCCTCCCTAAAACCAGAAGGGCACATGTCATTAGGGATGAATTGCATATAGTTGCCTGGAAAAGAGGCTGTGTACTCAGATGGAGGGGAAACTTTCTTTCACGATGGAATATTAACAATCAGCGAACCCGGTGGTGGTCACCCTTTGTAAGCAGTCACAGGTGATCACAGGAAGGTACCAATTGTTTGTCTTCAGATATTGCTGAGTAAAAACAAAAGAAAACTGAATAGAAACTGTATATGATAATGTAATAAATTAGTATTTCCTAGGTATAAACTGTTCAACTAAACCTTAGATAAAACACAATACATTATTCATATGATACATGGCATTACTACTGAAAGACCCCCCAGTGCTGGGGAGACTCTCACTCAAGTCTTGGGATAACATGACCCCCAATCCCAGTAACTCATGAGGGACCGTCCTTGCTGCAATCACAGGAGGCTTTAACCCATGAGATGGGAACCAGTGCACTGGGGCCGAGACTCATAACCCACGCAGGGGAAGAGTTCGACCCTGAGTGACTGGGAGAAGGAGTTTTTAAGGCAAGAAACCACAGCCCAGTAATCCAAAATGGTCATAGAAATTTTCAAAAATCCAGTGATGGTCACAAGGGGGCAACTCCCTGCCTCCCAAGATCACTCTCACGATTACAATCTAACTTTATCTTCAGCTAGTTCCTGAAACACAGTCACTGAACTGGCTAATCCTAGATTCCTGATTCTTCTCTTCCTGCTTAGATTTTTGGCTATTTTCTTCCTGCTGGGAGGGTCTGTATTTATCCAGGTATTTCACTACTATAACCCTGCTTTTGGGTTTTAATGTACGTAGTTGATACCAAGAAACAGCAAATACATAACAAAATATCATGGAATTGATCCAGTCCAGCACAACTAAGAAATCCCTCTTAAAACTGTGATGCTCCAGCTTACTCTAGAGAGTTACACAGGCAGACTCTCTATCCTTTCTATGGGTGAGCATCTTATTTGCTTTTTACACTACAGACATGTATACACTAAAGTTAAATAAACATTTACATCTTAGCATCCAAATCTCTAATAGTCCTGATTAACGTAATACTTGTCTTTGGGTGTATTTCAGAGCCAGCCCTCCCTCAGCTAAATTCTATATTGTGTGGCTTACTCTCTAAGGATTGGTCAATCCTTTATATCACCAATTCTACTCTTCTACATTGCGACTGAGTAGTGGAGTACTACACAGTACATGAGACCCCATTTACAACTTCCATAAATTAACTCCAAATGGGCCTTACACCTAAATGTCAAGTGCTAAGTGCAGAACTTCTAGAAAATACTTGAAACTAGGCCCCTCTGACTTTGGCAACCTGCCTAGGCTTTGGGAGGTTTCTCTAAGGCAATGATGTATAGAGCAACAACAGAGCTCTGTTTCTAATCTCAGGAATATGCTTGGGAGAGCTGGTAAAGATGTGGGGCCAGGGCCTTTGGAAAAGGGTTGTTTCAG
>CAWTZB010000008.1:0-13868 GCA_963919705.1 Alexandromys oeconomus | reverse complement strand
TTGCCTTCACTTATGAATGACTCACAATATTCAGGAGCAGTGTGTTGTAAATACCTGCCTCTTTTATTAAGTCAAGGAAAGCTTTCAGTAATTCACCAGTTATATAATGTTTTCTGTAGTTTTCAAATATTCTTTATCAAATCAAAAAAATTTTAGCAAGAATTGAAAAATTTAAAAAAAATCTTCTAAAATTTTAAATTTAATCTCTTCATACTGGGTGCTAATATATTTCCTGCCTCTATTTAGATGGTCATATTTTTTCTTGTTCAATCAGTGTACCGAGTTGCATGAGAATGTAAGATAATAAATCAACTGTGAATTCCTAGGAAATGTATAATTCATTTTTGAATGATCCAATACTTTAATTAGATTTATTAGATCTAGTTTGCTAATATTTTGTTTGGTACTTATGCAACTTTGCATAAATATATTGAGTGGTCAGGTCTTAATTAGATTTTGAATGGTGATTGTTCCAGCTTCCTCAATTAAAACAGAAGCAAATCCACATTTCCATCTCATTAACGGAACAGACGCCCAAATGCTCACACGGAGTTAGAGGGGGTTTGGGGAGTTTGTACTAAGAATCTGGAACAAAGACCAGATTGTTCTTTATTACACACACACACACACACACACACACACACACGCAGGCATGCACATACACATGCACACACACACACACATACACACACAC
Source organism: Alexandromys oeconomus (assembly GCA_963919705.1). Lineage (NCBI taxonomy): Eukaryota > Metazoa > Chordata > Mammalia > Rodentia > Cricetidae > Alexandromys > Alexandromys oeconomus. The sequence continues at coordinate 13,174 of CAWTZB010000008.1, read as the reverse complement.
ATGCACACACGCAACCTCTCTCTCTCTCTCTCTCTCTCTCTCTCTCTCTCTCTCTCTCTCTCTCTCTCCAAAGGAATAGTGACTAAAGTTAAGAAATTGGCTCTCAGCTGGGCTTCTGGTGGCACACTTTAATCCCAGCACTTGAGAAGCAGAGACAAAGGGATCTCAGAGTTCAAGGCCTCTGGTCTACAGAGTGAGTTCCAGGACAGGCTCCAAGGCTACACAGAGAAATCCTGTCTCAAAAACCAAAACCAAACCAAAACCAAACAAACAAACCTCAACATCTCCTCTGAAATTCATATACAAACATAGGTAAGAGTTATCATTATTGTCCCCAGTCCAAAATCTGCAGGACAGGACAGGCTAGTAAAGTAGGTATACTTTGGTGTGCTTTCGCTTTGTGGAAGGATTTGTTCCTCTTCAGGGTGTTCTGGTTTCTGTTCTTAAAGCCTTCAGCTGATTGGATGATGCCCACTGCATAGAAAGCAATCTGCTTCAAAGTATACTGATTCTAAATGTTAATCATATGTAAAATTACTGTCAAAGAGATGTTCTAGACTAATATATGACCAAACAACTGGGCTCCAGCTTCCAGCCAAGTCGACATAAGAATTAAACATTACACTCCTTTCTCTTGCTTCGATTTATTATTATCATTCAGGCGGTGATGGCATACACCTTTAATCCCTGCACTTGGGAGGCAGAGATAGGTGGATCTCTGTGAGTCTGAGGCCATCCTGGTCTACAGTGAGTTCCAGGACAGGTCCAAAGCTACACAGAGAAACACTGACTTGAAAAACCAAAAAAAAAAAAAAAAAAAAAGACTTATTATTATTATTTTTAAAAGTGTGTGTGCATACAAAATTGTGTTTGTACAATTGTGAGTCTGAACATGAGCACAGGTACTCAGCAGAAGCCAGAGGCTGGATCCCCGAGCTTCTGGAGCGACAGGCAATTGTGAGCATTTGCTGTGTATGCTAGGAATCAAACTCTGGGTCCAAGAGCTGTGCTGTAACTGCTGAACCATCTTTTCAAACCCAGTTCTTCTTTTCTTTCTTTTCTATTTTTTTTTAAAAGACTTATTTTTTTATTATGTATGCAACATTCTTTCCATGTGTGTCTGCAGGCCAGAAGAGGGCACCAGACCTCATTATAGATGGCTGTGAGCCACCATGTGGTTGCTGGGAATTGAACTCAGGACTTCTTGGAAGAGCAGCCAGTGCTCTTAACCACTGAGCCATCCTCCAGCCCCCTTCTTTTCTATTTGTAAAGAGTTTCATGACTTAAGTAGTTCTTACATTTAGGGTTTTACCCACCTCAAGTTTGTTTTTAAATAGGATATGAAGTAAAGGCCCAATTTCATTCCTTTCCACGTGGTTATGCAGTTGTCCCAGCACCATTTGTTGAAGGTTCTTTTTTTTTTCATTGAATGGTCATGGAGTCTCTATAGAGAACCAGCTGATTTTTAATATTAGATTCTTAAACCACAACTGTTTTTGAGCACTGTAGTTTTGTTTTGTACACAGTTTTTCTTTTTCTTTTTCTTTGTTTTGCTTTGTTTTTCAAGACAGGGTTTTCATGCAGCCCTGATGTCCCTGAGCTCATTCTGTAGACCAGGCTGGTCTCGAACTCACAGAGATCTGCCTGCCTCTGCCTCCTGAGTGCTGGGATCAAAGGTTTATGCCACCACCACCCAGCTCTGTACAAAGTTTTAAAATCAGAAAATATGGGCCTTCCAACTTCTTCTTTTTCGTTGTTTTGGCTCCTGAGGGACCTTTGTAATTCCACAGGGATTTTTAGGACAGAGTTGTCATTTATACAAAAGAGGGGCTTGGATAGAATTGTAAGTATCCCTACAGAATCTATAGATTGTGTTGGTAATGTCATTTTAGCATCAAACCTTCCAACCATGAACAAAGAATGTCTTAATTACTATTTACTTTCTACAACACTGTTTTGTAGTTTTCTATCTCATGACATAGCTACGACCCCACTCACTAACACTATTACCTTGGGGTTAGGGTTTCTACATATCAAGTTGTGGAATAGCACTGGACCCATTGTATGTCGTGGGGGAACTTCGGGCTGGTATTTCTAATTTATTGGATGTTTGTTTTTATTTTTCTGCACCAGTGAGATGACATGATAGTTTCCTACTTATGCAGTTAGAATGGTGTAATGTATTGATCCTTGTGTTATGTTTAAATAGCTATGCGTTATTTAAAATTCATCTTCACGGTGTATTTCTGTTGGATATGGCATTGTTCCATATGAGTTCATAGAGTAAGTGTTGTACATTGAGCACAATCTCCCTTTCCTCCCCGCTTGTCTTCACTGTCTCCCATTGGTTCATTTACTCTTGCAGGTAATTGCATTTCTGCTTTAGCGGCATGGTTACGCTTATGATTTTTTTTGTATCTATATAAAATCTAGGAACTACAAATGAGAAAGATCATTTGGTGCTGGTCCCTCTGAGGCTGGCTTAGCTGGCTTCAGATGAGCCCCAGTTGCATTCCTTTCTTCCTGAAAACTGTGTAACTACTTCTTCACACAGAAAAAATCCATTGAGTATACGTTATATTTAACGCCCATTCCTCTGCGGCTGCTCACATATGGCTCCATAACTTAGTTGTTATGAATGGTGCTTGCGTGTAAACGCTGATGTGCAAGTGTCTCTGTCACATCAAACATCCATACATTGTTTGAATAAATTCCAAATATTTATATTCATCATCATTCTGTAAGATCTCGCCAACCCAGTTAGGTGTACTATGTTTATGTTCAATAGCAATTTCTCTGCCTCATTCTTACATTTTTTGAGTAGTTTGAAAGTGTAAGTTCGTGGATGGGTGGTTGTTTTCTTTTAGCACATTGAAGAATTTATTCTGCTATTTTCTGATGCCTGATATTTCTGAAAACACACCAGCTCTTCACCTCACTATTCATGTGGCTATGATAGTTCTTTTATTCGGGTACAAGTATTAGAATTTTTTCTCTTCTGCTTCCAGCAGTTTTGAATGTACTTAACTCAGCTGTTCTTCGGCGTCTGCCGTCACAGCTCTTACACGTCAGTGCTTCTCAGTTCTCACAAGTTCCTAGTTATTAAATCCAAGGACAGACTGCTTCAAAGCAGTTTTCAGAACTGCAGAGACTGCAAAGCACTTGCTTGGCAAACATGAGGACCCGACTTTGATCCTAGAATTATGTAAGGCATCTGTGTTCAGCAGCACACGCCCAACCTCAGCACTGGAGTTGGGGGTAGAGACAGGTGCACCCTTGGGGCTCCCTGCCCAGTTAGTTTATAAACTTCTACAATGAGAGGCCTTGTCTCAAAAATCAAGGTGGATGGTACTAGAGGAATGACGCCAAGGCTGACTTCAGGCTTCATGTGCACCCGCCACATAGGCAGACACACCCCTATACACTTGTGTACCCACAGGGACATGCATACCCATGCGCAAACATACATCAAAATAAAGCAGGTTTCAGAGTCTTGAAAACTGAACAGAAAATACTGATTTTCTATGTAGTTCAGTGTTACTGATCTTCAAGTAATGTCTTGCTACATTCTTGCTGCTCCTTTAGCTTCTGGGGCTCTTATTGCTGTATCTCCTCTGCTCGCGTTGGCTCCATTTTACCTCTCTAGCTGCACTGTCCATACCCTCTTCAGATCTTTCACCACATGGGAATTTTAAATTGACTAGGAGAAATTTTTTAAATAGCCATTTTGCTGGGATTAAAGGCGTTCATCAGTCAATTTCAGATGTTTGTTTTGAAGTGGGGTTTCATTCTGAAGCCCAGGCTAGCTGGGAGTTTGCTAGATATCCTAAGATGGTCTTGAACTCACGGCAATCCTTTTCAGGTCACCCTCCAGAGAGGAGGGTTTCCGGACGAGCCACTGTAATCTGGATTTGTAGGGGTTTCAAAGCCTAGGAATTTCCTCAAAGGCATTTCATTTGTCTTCAATCCAGAAACACTTTATAATTCACAGTTTGAAGGTAGTTTGGAGGAGCACTCAGATAATGTGAACTCGACGCTGTCTCAAGTCTCCTAAGATAAGCATGCCTGTGAAGGAGTCAGACTGTGTTATTGAAGTGGGGTAAGACCCACTCTAAATGTGGGCAGCATGGCTCCAGGGACTTTTGTGTCAACAAGCTGACCGCCACTCATCTCTCTGACTAGGGCTGGAATGTGACCAGCTAAGGCCCGCCTTCCCCACCGTGATGGTCCGACCCTCAAAATACACCGTTCCTTCCTCTTTCCTCAGTCCGCTTTAGTGCAGCTGACGAGCAATAGAAGTAACTGATAGAAACTGAGAATCATCAGTCTGCAGCAACTTTTCAGTGTGAAGTCAATCCGCTGGGGTGCTCTAGGGCCTAGGAAAATGTGGCAAATTTCTCATTGAGCGCTTCTAAATGAGCATGTGGGGTGTCTTCTGCTGGATTAAAAATGTTATCAATTGGTGATTGCTTAGTGATTGAGGGCACTTGCTGTCTTTTGCAGAGGACCCAGGTTCAATTCCCAGAATCCATAGAGATTTCACCATCTGTAACTCTAGTTCCAGGGAACCTGACACCAACTTCTTGGACTCAGAAGAGCACCAGGCATGCATATGGTTCACATACATACAAGTAAACACTCATACACATAAGAAAACGTTATTAGTAAATACATATTTATGAAGCATAATATGTTTTGCTTCATGCATTGCATAATACTCAAATCAAGCTAGCTAACACGCTTTTTACAGATTCTTTCATGTGTATGATAAGAAATTCTATCTATCCTTTTAGCAATTACAGTTTTTAAAAAGTTTTCTTTCAGCCGGGAGGTGATGGCGCATGCCCTCAATCCCAGCACTCTGGAGGCAGAGGCAGGGGGATCAAGAGTTTGAGGCCAGCCTGGTCTATAATGCAAGTTCCAGGAAAGCCAAGACTGTTGTACAGAGAAATCCTGTCTCAAAAAACAAACAAACAAAAATGTTTCTTTAATTAGTTCATTGCCCAAGATTGTAGGGCTTTAAAAAAACACACATATTTATTTTCTCTGTACCCAGTCTTTCACACCTGGATTCTTTAAAATTGGCTGTAGTGGCCAGCGGGGTATTGGGGAGCTGTACGCCTTTAGTCCCAGCACTCAGGAGGCAGAGGCAGGCACAGATCTCTAAGTTTGAGGCCAGCCTGGTCTACAGAGTGAGTTCCAGGACAGTCAGGAACCCTTGTCTCAAGGGAAAAAAGAAAGAAAAAAAACAAAAAAAAGAAAGAAAACAACAAAAAAATTCACATTGTTTTTCACATTTGAATTTTTTTTAAAAAAAAGCAAGAATTGTTTTATTTTCTGTGTATGAGATTTTTGCCTGCCTGTGTACACATGACAACACATGTTGCCTGGTGCTTTCAGGGGTCATAAGACAGCATCAGGTCCCTTGACACTGGAGTTACAGTTAGAAGACACAGTGTGGGTGCTGGGAACCAAACCTGGGTCCTCTCCAAGAGCAACCAGCGCTCTTAACGCTGAGCCACCTCTCCAGCACCCTACATTTGAATTCGCAAACTTTCTTAGCATCCGGTCTCCACATCCCATATTGAGAAATGATACACTTTTATTTTTTTCTTTGTTATTTGCCCCTGTCTTAGCTCCTCCTTTCCTGTCCCTTGACTGCTCTAACAGAAGTGACTTAATTGGGGGGAAAGGTTCAGTTCTGCTCAGTCTCCCAAGGTTATGGTCCACTGGGAAATCGTGGCCATGGGAGCTTAGGGTATGACATTGCTTCCCTGCAGTAAAGAAGAGATCAGCGAGGAGTCCAGACTGCAACTCGCTTCTCTTTCCCCATGGACACAGTCTGGGTTCCCAGAGAAGGGCGCCTTGTTTCCTCTGAGCATGTGACACTTTGAGAACCTTTTTTTTTTTTTTTAAATAAGGTCTTAGTTACTTTATACAGGGTATTCTTTGTCCCAACTCTTTTGCTAACCCAGATTTTTCTAGAGTCTGACACTGGCGTGACTTAGGATTTCAGGGTGGCCTCTGAGGTTTCACTGTTGCTCCTCGGGTTTTTGTTTTGTTTTGTTCCCATACCGGATTTCCTCACTTCTTTGACACGTGATAATCAATTCAACCAACCTGTAAAATTAAAAGAACTTATTTGAGTCCTATATATAACCAAGAAGCATAGGTCCAGGAGCCTTTGGATCCATGTTCTAGAGAAGACAGGGAAAGTAGGGATTTGTATGGACAAGCAGCACTGATCATTGAATGCTGGGTAAGAACAGGATCCATGTAACCTAATAGAAGACAAAGAATAAGAATCTGCATACTAGTAACATGTTCATAAAACCGAAGCCTCTTTTTTGCCTGGAAAAGCCACTGACTCTCTTGATATCTACCCCAATGGCAATTCTTCCATTCCTTCTTAAGAAATTAATTATGGTCTTCTGTGTTCACTGATATCTTTCTTTTCTGTTTCTTTTCTCTCCTCCTCTTCTTTTTTCTTTTTTTTGAGACAGTGTTCTCCGGGCTATCCTGGAGCTTACTCTGTAGACCAGGCTGGCCTTGAACTCGAAATCCACCTGCCTCTGCCTCCTAAGTGCTGGAATTAAAGGTGTGTGCCACCACAGCTCGGCTGATATATTTCTAAGTGACATTTACCCCACCCCATCTTTATTTCTATATTTAAAAAGAAACAAACTATCTCCCTTCATTACACACCCCAATCCAAATTCCCACTCCCTCCTTCCTCTCACTCCGTTCGCATACCTCCTCTACCCCATCCATCCTCAGAGAGGTTAAGGCACATTTCTTTGGGGAAGGCCCATGGCCCTCTCTACTATATCTGGGTTGATCAAGGTATCCATCCAAAGAGAGTAGGTTCCCAAAAAGCCAGTACATGCAGTAGGGCCAGTGGTCCCGCATTCTGCCCCAGCCATACAACTGTCACCCACATTCAGAGGGACTAGTTTGATCCTATGCTTGTTCCTTCCCAGTTTAGATAGCTGGTGAGTTCCCACTAGCTCAGGAAGACTGTTTCAGTGGGTGAACCCATCGTGATCTTGACCTCTTTACTCATATTCTCATTCCTTCCACTCTTCAACTGGACTTTGGGAGCTCAGTCCAGTGCTCCAATGGGTCTCTGCCTCTGTTTCCATCAGTTGCTGGATGAAGGTTCTATGCTGACATTAAAGATATTCATCAGTCTGACTACAGGGCAAATTAAGATTGGGCTCTCTCTCTCCTCTATTGCTTAGGTCTTAACTGGGGTCATCCTTGTGAATTCCTATATCTAGAGCCATGCTTCTTGTTAACTCCATAATGGCTCCCTCAATCAAGCTGTCTCTTTCCTTGCTCTCATCTCTGTCCTTCTTCCATCTCGACTATCCCATTCCCGCCTCACCCCCTCCTTCTCCCCTAGCCTTCCCCCTCTCCCTTCCCTTCTCCATCCACCCCGTGCTCCCAATTTTGTCAGGTGATCTTGTCTATTTCGACTTTCCAGGTGGATCTATATATGTATTTCTTAGAGTTCACTTTATTACTTTGCTTATCATGAATTATAGGCTCAATGTCCTTTGTTTTATAGCTAGTATTTGTTTATGAGTGAGTACATACCATATTCATCTTTTTGGGTCTGGGTTACCTCAAAAAGATGCTCAATCATACCACAAGGGCATTTGTTCAACTATGTTCATAGCAGCATTATTTGTAATAGCCAGAATCTGGAAGCAACCTAGATGGCCCACAACTGAAGAATGGATAAAGAAAATGTGGCACATTTACACATTAGAGTACTATTCAGCAGTAAAAAATAACGACATTTTGAATTTTGCATACAAATGGATGGAAGTAGAAAACACTACCCTGAGTGAGGTACCCCATTTTAAAAAAATTACATTTGTAAGCACTCAGGAGGCAGAAGTGGGACCCTGTGAGTTCCAGATCAGCTTGATTGATGAGCGAGTTCCAGGACAGCCAGGTTTCTCAGAGAAACTCTGTCTCGAAAAACAAAAACAAAACAAAATGAAAATTATATTTTGTGTGTGCGCACATGTATGCGTAGGACATGGGGCCAGGCATGTGGAAGTAGAGGACAACCTGAAAGAGTCTTTTCATGTACCATACTGGTCATAGGGATTGAACGTAGGTTGCCAAGGCTTGGCCACAGGTATCTTTAGCCACTGAGTCGTTTTGCTGGCTCCCACATGGCATCTCCACTGTTTGGTTGGCTATTTTCCCTTATGAATGCAAGTCTCTAGAGTACAGGGACTCAGTACTACACACACAATAATTCAGGACTAATTCGTATGTGTGTACATCCATGTACAAATGCCCATGGCACGCGTGTGGAGGTGAAGACGACTCTGTGGAAATTGCTTTTCTTCTTTTACTCTGTGGGCTCCAGAGATGGAACTCTGTACGTCAGGCTTGGTGTCAAACACCTGTGCCTACAGGGCCATCTTGCTGGTCCCTTAGTATATTTAATAAATTATTCACACGCACTGATGAGATGGTAACTAATAATATGGTTACAGATGACAAATCGTGTTTATACCGATATAAATGTCAATATCCCATAGTCAAGGTGAGAAGTGTTGTCCATAAAACCCCAATCTAGAGCATAAACTGACTTGTTTCTTTTTGTGTAGTTTCTCTAGATGTCCAAGCAACATGATATAAAGCAAATCCAGAAACTCACAGGTCAGAATGGATTCTCTCCTTACTGATCAGCTCAAGGCTGGAGACTGATCAACCGTGGGCCATGCTTTCAAACTCTAGTCTTGAACAGCGGGTGGAAGAAAGTGGAAAAGAGGGTGTTCCTGGAGAGTACCCCATCTTCCTGACATCGTCACTTCCAAAGTCATGCAGACAGCTCCATAATTCCCACACTGTTTGCTTTCCCTGTGTTTCTCTGTCCCATACATTTTCATGGAAAGCCCAAAATACGGGGAAGGAGAACGGGTAAAAATTAACTACCAAGAGTGGTGAGGAGGTCCATCTCCTTTATTCTGCTACCACAGATGTGGATGTGGGGTAGACATCTTTAAAGGAAAAGATGTATTGGGAACCCCTGTGTCCTCACTACTGCATTCCGGGCTCGCCTCTAGTACATGATGAAGACAGTATAGTTTGCTTGCAAAACAAAACTTGATAGCTGGGCCGTACTACTCATCAGTTTCACCATGTGACTTCATCTTTGCTCCCCTAATTGTTAGATGATGTCAGTAGTCACTATGCTCACGGCCCTTAACTCCTGTTACAGATTCACAGCTGAAAAAAGCTGGAACGATGAATATCATTGAAGCTGATCTAACATGGTAAGCAGAGTCTGTCTTCAGACTGTCCCATATCAAATACCATGATGCTGGTTTCATGTCAACATGATTTAAACTGACATCATTTTGGAAGAGATTTCCTCTCTAGATTGCCCTGGGGATGCTTCAGCGTTTTTTTTTTTTTTAATTTAATTTTTTTATTTTTGGTTTTTCTGAGACAGGGCTTTTCTGTATAGCCCTGGCTGTCCTAGGAATTTATTCTGTAGATCTCATTGCGGGCCTTGAACTCAGAGATCACCTGCCTCTGCCTCCCAAAGTGCTGGGATTACAGGTGTGTGCCACCACTGCCCAGCTACATTTTCTTAATTGATGATTGATATAGGAAAGTCCAGCTCACTGTGGGTGATGCCACCCATGGACTGGTGGTTTCAAGTAGCACAAGAAGGCAGGGTGAGCAAGCCATGAAAGCAATCCAGTAAATAGGTTTCCTCCATGGCCTTTGCATCAGCTGCTGCCTCCTGGGTCCATCTTGCCCTGAGGTCCTACCATGACTTCCGTCAGCAATGGAGTGTAACCTGGAGAACTGTAAGCTGAAACAAACCCTGTCCCCCTAAGTTTGTGTCATCGTGTTTCAGCACAACAGTGGAAATCCTAGCTGCAACACCATCTTAACCGTAGATGCTGTATGTAAAATCCTGGGACTTTTACTTCATTTACTGTGATAGCAATTGCCTCCTTCCTAAATTAACTTCCTATTCTTATTGGCTGGCTTACCTGGTACTTTAATATCACTTCAATTCTACTGACATCCCCTTTTGTGTTCAGTATTTCAGGACTTTCATGAGCTGGAGCCAGGAATATGTATACCTGTCAATAGACAGGAGTCTTGAACAGATATTGTAAACATCTGGAAAATGCAAGGTCAGGAAACAGAGTTTCTGGGTAGGGAGAGAGAGAGTAAAAGGAGGGAGGTAAAAGAAAAGTGGAGTTTGAGCTTATGGAGAATAATATTTTAAGCTTTATTTATTCCATGTTTTATATGAGTATTTTACTTGCATGTGTTGTTGTGCACCTGATTCATGCCTGATGCCCACAGAGGCCAGAAGAGGGCATTGGATCCTGTTACTGGAGTTACAAATGTTTGTAGATTACCATGTGGGTGTTGGTAAGCAAACTTGGGTCCTCTGAAAGAGCAGACACTACTCTTAACTGCTGAGCCATATCTCTAGGCCGAAAGTGTGTGTGTGTGTGTGCGTGTGTGTGTTTATACATCACATTTATTTAGGTATTATTTTTGTGCATGTGTGCACATGTGTGCCACATCATGTACATGGTGGTCAGAGGAGAAGCCACAGGTTTCAGTTCTTTCCTTCTAACATGTGGGTTTCAGGGATCAAACACAGGTCTTCTGGCTTAATGGCAAGCACAGGCTGCGGGTATGCATGTGTGCGTGTGTGTGTGTGTGCATGTATGTGTCTGCAAAACTTGGGTGTCATTTCTGGGGAGCCATGCAGCCAAATTTTTGAGATAATTCGCCTTGCCTGTCCAGTGAGCCCCAGGGGGACCCACTTTTCTCTGCTTCCCCCACACTGGGGCACTGTGTCCCTTTCTTTTCATGTGGGTCCTGGGGATGGAACTCAGCTTTTCTCCTTTGTACAGCATGTCCTTTCCTCATTGATTCACACATTTTGCTCTTGGTGGAGGGATTCTTTACATAAACAACTGATGTTTGTGAATGCAACCCTCCTTTCATCTCTCCCTTAGACCAAAAATGTTTTGAATCCTTGAAACAACCACTCTCTCTCTTCTTACTAATTTTATGCCTACTGGATCCCAAAGAAAATGAAAACATTTCTTTTTGTCAGGTCAACACTTATGAAAATGAGATTACAAGAGTCCCAAGATTTGTCTTCCTTCTCCATCTCTGATATGACAGGAAACCGTTCTTCTGACTCCAGCGTGTCCCCTCTGTATCAGTATCCAGTGACAGCTTCAAACCCAGTCTTTCCTGGAGAGCAACGGGCAATTCAAGAGCCATAGCTTCCCCTAAGCTTTCTCCCCAAAAGAAAACGCCCGCCTCCCAGGAGCCAGGGCTCATCCCTGCCTTCTTTTCAGAAGACAGATCTTAAGAAATCTGTTTTGAATGAGAGCCCAGGACCCCTAGGATGGGGTCCACTCCCAGCGCTCTCCTTTAGTCAGAGAAAACTGGAAAGACACATGTCTCATAAGGTTTCTACTTTGGGGCACAAGTGGTGCCTCTGCCTGTGAAGAAATCTAGGGAAATACTCAATCATTTGATGGATGTACAAGGAGTCCCTGAACAAGGGCTCCCCTCAAAACTCAGTTACCCACACTTCTCCTCAGAGGGCTGAGCAAAATACCAACCGACTCCAGATGCTCCATCGCTTCATGTCCATGTAAACATTGGGGTGAATTCTAGAATTAAGCAGGACGGAAGTGTCACAGCCGCTGACCTCAAACAAGCAGTTACAGTCTGCGAATGACCGCCAGGTTCTTAGCTACAACCCTGTAGTGATATCAGTGGGCAATCCAGCTCCCATTAACATAGTTCGGGGAAGAAAACGCTTACTGAAAAAAAAGGATCCAAGGCATGCGTTAGAGCTGAATATAGATCAGAGGGTCCTAGGTCTTCCAGAAAAAGGATACAGCCACAAAGGGCACCAGCAACTGACGTGGAACTGACAGCCCAGGTACCACGCTCAGCCACGGACAGGATAAAGGTTACTCCAGTGGCATTGCTTCAGGTTATGGGCTTGATGGGATTGATCCCAGAATCACACGCCAAGAGGTGATAGACTGCGTGGGGTTTCCGCAGCCACCAAATCAAGCAAAAACAGAATCTAACTCCTCAGCCATCAGATCAAGTAATTGAACCAAAAACAAGTCTTCAGCATTCAGCTACGGAATCAAAGAGTATGGCCTCAAGACTGAGTCCAGTCACAGATAATACGAAGGTAACTCCTGAGAAATTGCTTCGCACTATGGATTCCACGGGGCTGATTAATGAATTATACCCACATGTCATAGAACCAGCAGAAATAGCCCCAAAGCCACAATACCAAGTCATGGAATCGGCAAAGGATACATTGCATGGCCACCAAGCCATACGACCAGAAGATAAGAGTCTAGGGCTACAGCAATCAGTTCTGGGAACTGTGGACGTGATCCCCCAGCCTCAGCATAAAGTCATGGAAACACCGAACACGACCTTGGGGCCACAGAATCAAGCCACAGAACACATTGGTATTGCTCCCGGTCCAATACAAGAAAATATATTGGAAATTAGCTCAAGTGCACTTCCTAAAGCCATTGATTATACAAAGTAACCCCAGTGGCACAGCAAACCATGGATTTCATGGAGAAAACTCCACCAGGACAGCCACACATTACAGAACCTAGGGCTTTGATCCAAACTGAAAAATTATCCCCACTGCCAGCTCAGCCAGACGTCCTGACTTCTACTGTCCCAAGAGGAGCAGCAGAATCTCGAGGCATACCCTCCACAGCTACCGCCTACAGTCCTAGCGTCATCAGGAGTGATTCTGCTACCACTGTGATCAATCCCTGCATGCCCCAAAGGTGACCCCGATAGTACAGGTGCCACCTGGGGTGGGAAATGATCCCACCACTCCAAGTTGTAGAGCCTCCTGGTTTGACTCCACAGCCAGGCGGCTCAAGTCAAAGAACCCTGGACTTGCCTTCTGGGTTCCAGGTTCAAGTTGAGACTCTCTGTGGGGATGACTCCACAACATCAAGGCGCAGAGTGTGTGTCATTGACTCCAGGACGGTCTCAGCAGGTCATGGACCCCTTCAAAGTTTACCCCACAGCACCAAGACTTAGACTATTCCAGGGGTGAGCCCAAGGCAAAGTCACAAAATCCAGACAGGGGCTT